>JBBMOY011606963.1:0-13822 GCA_037951405.1 Platydemus manokwari | reverse complement strand
CTGAAGTGCCAACGTACGTACCATTTTTACATTAAAAATTGTCGATAGAACCAACATCAATGATAATAATTTAAAAACAACTTAAAACAAAACTTAAAGAGTAACAAAATAAGATTAAACAGATTCGAACTTTGATATAGAATGAGCTCTTGTCACAGTGGCACACAGAGGTAAACTTATATTTGATTGACAAAGACAAAAAATTGAGACATCTGAACAGTTTGGGAAACAATTGGTTAACGAATTTAGAAGAAACGTTTGAACAAGCATTTCATATTTTTAAAATCCATGTTTAAACCTAATTGAAAGACACGAAGCCTTGTATTCACTGCAAAACCCTTACTCATTTTTTGTAAATTGAAAAGTTTTATTTCAAATAATTGTCGTATTTGCTAATGCGATTGAATAAATAACATACGCTATCCAACATAATTGTAAGTGATAGCTAATAATTGTAAGCTATTTATTTCAAAGAAATCAAATAAACTGTAAGATGATAATAAATACCATTATATTATCACAAAGCATGGAATCCTTACGACTTTATATAAACTTAATACATTTAAGATAAGTTGATGTTATTTCAAAGTACTCAGTTTTGTTAAAATTATAAATTGCTCTAAACTTTCATTATGAACGAAACAGGAAATATTTAGCTATTAAGGAAAGAAAATATGTCATTCCATGGGTTATGTTCTGAATTATCAACTATGTGAGGTTTATTTAAAAATACGACAAAAAACAATTGCTTGTCATTCATTAATTATTTTTTGTGTCGTAATATATGTAAATTCATCTAAAATCATTATCAATAGTCATAATATTGTGGGGAACCAATCGGTTTATTTAAACCAAACCAAATTATAAAACATCTAGAAATATTAATGTAAAATTTTTTTTAAAACTATTAATAAACTTTAAAAATGTTTTAATCACATTAAAATTAATGAACACCAAGGCCAATAGATACTAATAATAAAATCTAAAATGAGAACTTACAATGAATGAAAAATGAAAATAATTACTAAAAATAGTCACTCAAACTTAAAATAGTGTATCCCAAAATTAGTAACACATGCTACTAAGCGTAGAATGTTACCAAAAATAGCAACAAGGTGCACGAGTCATACTAACTTACCAAAACAGTACATAAGCCTGCAGCAACAATCATTTTTTCGCAGATCATCGACAGGCACAATATTGACGAGCGCAAAAACTTATCACTAAAATTTTATTATACTATACATTTCGAAGAAGTTTTATTCCATCCCGTCTTACAGAAGACATTTTTTGATTACTATTTATTGTTCCAGAATCCGATGGATAAAATTTTTGTTATAATTAAATCTCGACCCACCGCAGGTCTTAGTCTTGTGGTCCTCTAAAATCATCTAGGCACACTTATCAGCTCCCCACTTTCTTTTTAAAGAGAAGCTTGCCATTTCACCTAAGCGGCACGCCACATACTTTTGCTAGAGGGTTCTTTTGTATCTAAAATAGATTGTAATTACCTTGAAGTTAATTAAAATTAATTGTTGGTTAAATAATTTATTGATTAACATATTTTATTTGCTTTTATTATTTATATTTTAAATATTATTTTTATTATACCCGAACGAAAACGCAACAACCTCCTTATTTGTCTGGAGTCAAAATAAGTTGAAGATTGTAAAATAATAGTTATCATAAAGCCTTATTATAAACTATATTATAAATCCTTCTGATTATATTCTACTTGTTGACCAATAGCTTTTTACAAATTGCACATTTATTATTTAAACACCAGCGAAGTTCTATCTTTATGAAATACCTACAATCTTTAACAATATGGAGATATTATTAATTCACTTAATAATTCTCAATTGATTTTTGTCTTATTAAGATAGTCTAGGACTGCTTAACATATGTCTGGTTTTGTAAGAGGCCTAATTTCTAATAATAACAGTTCATTTAATTAAATTTGAGACTTTAATAACCAAAACAGTTACAGTATTGACGAAAGGTTTTTAACTAAATTGCCTTTGTTATTTCTTAAAGTAATAAACCAGTAATTATCTATAAAATGAATAAAATTCATTTCTCATAGTCCAATCATCCAATCACATACAATTCACAGTTTATAGGTCACTTCTATTTTAATCTTATCCATTTTTCGCTCCACCTTTGTTGGGATATCCAATGAACAATAAAACACATTGCACTAGCATTTTTGTAAAAAAAACAATAGCATACATTGCAACCTTTTGTAAATACTTTTACCCAACATAATTCTATCCAATACAGTAGGAGTCATACAGTAATGTATATAAAACACAATTCCTAACCCTTGACTATGGATGTGGAGGAAGACGAGCAGACCAAATAATCAAGAAAATTGAATGTCTCATTAATCGACAATTCTGTGTTAAATATTTTAGTGGGTGGTATATATTTCAATTTATTTTAATGGCTCTTAAAGGGCTTTAATAACTGGTTTAACTTAGTAAATGGATTCAGTTCACCTCGGTAATGACGAAAACCGATTGAGATTGCTGCAATATTAAATTAACTTCTCAATCACCCCAACCCAATTGACTAAATAATAAGGTTATTTAAATTTACGAGTCAATTAAATCTTAGTTAATGTTATCGTATCAAAAACACTTGAGACTTAATAGATGTATTTCTAAGAAACTGAGGTTACTGATTTCTCCCCAAATGGTTTTCGAGATTCACTGAACATTGCATAAACCTTTTTTGTCATATTTTCGACTATTGTTGATATTTTTGCTTCTTAAATAAATTTTTAAACTAATCTTTAGTGTTCTAGCTGAATATAGATATAGAGAAAGCATTTATTGATTGATGATATTATAATTATAGAATCACTAAAAAAGTCATTGCCAGCCTTTTCATCATTAAGCAATATTGACATAGTTAGAGTAACTTTCAACACCTTAAAATTTAGTCAATATATTTTCCAATAACATGGTATTGAAGCCGCTTTAAAAACCAATAATAAATCTGAGTAATAGAAAGATGCAATCGGATGACAGGAATAAAAAAATCAACAAAAGCATAATATGTTTAATATCTTTATGGTTAACTCATCAACGACCACGCCTTCTCTGTCTGCCTTAAGATTTTTACTGTCACAAATACTCTGAATTCTGTCAAAGGATCGCATGATAAACAGATTCGGCTACCTTTCTGACTTCTGAGTTTCTTATTGAATGCTTGTTGAACCTTGCTGTATAAGGTGTTCCATATTGTCATTCGTCTCTGTTATTATTTTACTGGCGATCGTTACATCCTCCTATGTACTAATTATGAACATATTGTCTGTATCATTTATTTGTTCCCAAAGTAATACCTCCTGGTCGTCAACGTTCTGCACAGTTGCTTTATTTTTCCTGAAGTGTTCACTATCGATTATTATACCTATTTCCTTAAAACATTTTGGTTGTTCATAGTAGTTTCGTAAAATTGATTGATTTGCTGTATCTGGAAGTCCATGTAATATTTACTAATATATATATGTCTGACCATTAATAATTACTTTTTCGTTAAATTCATCTAGTGTGAACGATTCAAAAATATTTTGATGTACGAGCTAACTTCGGATAATTTTGGATTGCGAGTTTTGTATAATATGACTAATAAATTTTAGGCTTTAAGGCATCCTGCAATTCTAAATGTCTTGTTTTCATTTGATATTTTATGTATATTAATTTATATTTGAAATGTTATTTAACGAAAAATTAAATTGTGTATATTTACTATTTATTTATATTTATCGATAATTTATTGAGAATAATTGAAATAATGAATAATTATTAAAATTGACTAGCTTAACTTTCATTGTAAGCGGAGCATCCCCTCCTACAATCTGATTTCTAATATCCCGAATTCTCGAATATGAAATTAACTTCATTTCATTCAAATATCCTACCCAATTTTCATCAAAAATCTCAAAATCTATTCCTATATCAGTGACTGATATAAAATCTAACATTTCCGTCATTACCTTCATAAATCCAAAATTAATTCCCTTATTCCTCAAAAGTTGCGACATAATTCGTTTTCATTGCCACTTAAATTAAAAAGTTTGCAGCTACGCGTCACTGTATTCCAAACTATTCTCGAAATTTTCTTAAAACGTTTTATACGAGTCTCCAATTTTATTTTCCACCTCCTCACTTTTTTAATACTCTCATCATTTTTAACATTCTCATCACTACTATAATAACCATCATTTCTCCATCTCATCAATTTATTTTATCAATCATTAAATTATGCCCTTCTTAACCTATTAGTTATCATCGATATTTCTGATTTCCATGGATTTCGTCATTCAGATTGTGTTAAATTGATTTTGGATTGATCGTCTTGAAAGCTTACTTACTTTATGGGAGACGATTGTCGAAATTTGTTTGTCTTTTGTTAACATAATCTTGCAAAATGCCCGAAATTACAACAGAAGCATTTAATATGATCCTGAGTGTTAACAATGTATCGTTGGGGTGATTATATGAAAAGTCCTGCTTCACAGTCTCTCGCAAGATGATCCATTTTACCGCATGTAAAGCATGATCTGTTGTAGCGAACTGGTGAATCTTGTCGTTCGACAATTCGATGGATTCTCACTGGCAAAAATGCAAATTTGAATTGATTAGCATATTGTTCAATTCGATTGCATTTAAAGGATGTAACCCATTGCTTAAACAAGAGTACCAAGATGCAAATCCGTTTTTCTTTCGCAGAATTTCACCTTTCTCAACAGCATATAAAACAGCTATTCCATTTTCAGGTAATTTAAAGTATATTATTGTGCATTTATCATTTTTAATTCATTATTTTTAAAAAAACAATTTCAACATCAACTGATAATTAAATTTTGGTCAGAATAAATTCATTATTCAAATAAAATAATAACATCCTTAAATTTATAATATTTATTAATATCTATGACAATACACTGACGCTAATTGTCTGATTATTTAATTCTAGTCATATACTGCTGATTCATTGATTGTCAGTGAATGTAATTCCAACCAATGTCAAATCACATAAAATTACACATAATCTATAAATTAATTATCCGGCCATTTAATAAAAGATAAAACTGTAAAAAGTCATTGATATACGTTTTCTGTTTACAGGAATTTAATTAATAATTTATTATCGTTTTTATTTCATTAATTATGGCTATTATTTACATATTATTCGATTCTCTAGTGCCCATACACGGGGCCGGTTAATTTCAATAACACATTATCAATATTAATTAAACAGATATGAGTAAGCATTTCTGAAACTAGTTGGTTTGCTATGACTCAATTGATTGGTTAAAAGTAATTAAATTATCAATTCAGATTATTATCATTGCCGCAATAAAAATTTTAAAAAATATTGATGTAAGATCAGTGATAGCAAATCATGTTTGATGAAACTAACATTAATTGCATTGATTTTGTAACTCAATTTCCATTAAAATTTCAAAATTTATTCCTATATTCAAAATTTAAACCAGTTTCAGAATTATTGATTTCCTAGCGCTATTAATAGTGTCAGTGAATTATGAATGTGTTCAAAAGATCAACAAATGAGTGAAATCGTGTATTATAAATAATTATTAAAAAAATAATCAATATTATTAGTAATACTTAAACAAAACCTCACCTATATTAGCAAGTTACAAAATATTACAACATTCCAATTTGTAAATCAGTTGAATAATTAAAGACCTGCGTTCACTTTGAAAATTTCAAACAAATACTCAAATACTTCTCTGAATTGATCCGATTTTGTCCCTCTACAGAAGAATTCACCGTGCGATTGGTCAAATTCCTTTATTCCACCCAAACAACCCCATTTTGCCAATCTCGACGACATCATTTTAGCATCATCTTTTAATGGATCTTTTGAAGCTGTAATGAAATAAATTGGTGGCAACAACTGAAGATCGGCGTTATCCAAAGCTGATAAGGGAGAAAACAGAGGATCCAACACCAATTCTGATAATCGATTGACGAATTTATTTGGTGTAAAAATAAATGTGCTCTCTGGAAGATGGTCGTAATCTCTGTCAAATAAGCTGATGCTAATTCATCATCATCACATTGTTTACTTTCCTGTCAGATATTGTTTCCAATCAACATTGTGCTTCACTTTCTTGACAACGTCCTCACTCAAATGATTGTTATTTGACAGCACCTTTATACCAGCATCTAGATCTTCGTTGGATAATTCTCCGAATGCATAAGTGCAAACGGTTTTCATGGCATCAGCTCTTCGATAGCCCTAATTAATCTGGACATTATAAATATTAATTCTAACTTGTTCAAATATTTGTCTCCGCTGTCATGGCGATATGACGGTGTGTTCATATCAACTGCTTGTAATGGTGGAATAATTGAAACAAGAATTTTAGGAACTCGTTGACTTTTATCGATCTTTTTTAAAGCTGCAAAATGATATCCAACAGCAACAACAAAATTACCACCAGCACTTTCTCCTAACAATAATAAAATTAATAATTTTCCGTTATTATTATTACCAATCAAAGCTATTCGGTTCGGATCTACGTCATATTGTTCAGCATTATCCATGAAATACTTAGTTGCAGTAATAGCATCAGTGACACCAACGGGAAATGGGTGCTTAGGAGCTTTTCGATAACTACATTCACAAATATTGGAAATCTTATAAGTTATCTTTTTCTCACTTTACTGATATAATCAAAATATCTAATCGACGAGCAAGTTCGGTCAGATAGGTAGAAAAAATTTCTGTACACAAATAATCACAATTTAATAATACATAGAGAAAATTCGATCAATAACTTGGACTATAATTCTTCCAACTACTCGCGTGAAAATGAATTATAGCAGGTCTGTTTGGTTTATATATGATCGGATCAAAGAGAAAAACTTCGACACCATCAAACTCTGTTATTTTAACCTGATCAATAATAACATTTAAAAGTATTTTAATATACACATTACATTTAATCCAGATCTATTGGCCATGTAATATACTACATTAGAGAACAAACTGTCAAGTGCACATTTAAATCCAGCGATACCGAAATAAAATTTCAACAATAAATCCTGTAAAGTTATGGACTTAATTTCTTTTTAAAATAATCATAATGTACAATCTTTGAAATCATTCTCAATATCTTGACACCGATTGCAAGTAAAAATTCATTGCATTTCATATTTCTATTTATTTACAAATAAAAGCTTAGAAATAACAATACGGTAATTAAAAGCTTTGGAAGGTCATTTTAGAATAACTTTGTTAAAATATAGTTTAAACAAAGCAAAAAATTTTATTAAATAAATATTTTTAAATAATGGAAAGCATTGATTTATGTTAGTTTTATTTAAAGAGTTAGAGAGAACAGATTTGTGAATATCATAAAATTTAGTATTTATATTATTTTGAATATTATTAACAAATGCTTTTTTTGATTTAAAGTTTCTATTTCAATATACTATCTGGATAGATAGTTTGCTAAAAATGAAACGTGACTTAACAATTTTATGTTTTATATTAATTCCGTTTTCTGAATTATTAGCACTCGTTGAATGATATTTATCTTCTTGAATCCCGCAACTGATCTGATAGAAATGAATTTAATATTTCTACTTATATACTTTGGGACAACAAATTCACTTTTTTTGAAACTGAAATCAAAGAATGAGAGTAGACAAACGCAAGCTAGTTCAACAAGTAATATGGTGGAGTATCTGATATCTAAATTTGGCTAGTTAAATAGTAAAATGATATTGTCGGTACAAGTTCCTGAATTCTAATTTTACAACAAAAGCAGAATATAATTTTAATAATGATAGTTGTGTAGGGTTGTGTTGAGTTATATAAGTTTAAAAATAAAAAAAAATTTTATTATAATTTTATAAGTCTAACTCATGTTTTATCTAATCTGATTCAAATTATTGATGTTTTAATGATTGCATCGTGCTTATTTATAATACAAATGAATGAATGTATAAGCACTAAACTCATTTATTAGTAAATTATAATTAATAAACAAAATTACAAATAGTCTACTGTATTGAGATATTAAATCTTTAAAAGTAGATCGACATTAAACAAATGTACAGGAGTGATATCTTATAATAATTATTGTATGTTCTGTTTAGATAGAACTAATTTAGCAGTAATATAACGGACTTTTAAGTTTATGACCTTAAGAGGAATAAAATGTCTGAATAGATTTGAAGAAAGGTAAGATATGAATTTTAGTCATTCAGACTTTAATTGGATGGGATCAAGGCTAAAATCGCTTTTGACAAATACCACAATAAGACACATGATTAATTAAGTTTTATGTTGATTAAGAATATAATAATTACTTTGATTGTGTCACTGAAAATTTGCGCTGATCTAAAAGTAGGTTTATTTTAAGAATTTAACCAACTCCTTGTTTTGGAAGCAGAGTCATTTAGTATATTTTCATTTTGTTTTATAGAATCTTTCGTTTTTTCGTTAATGTAAGTAATTTTTTTCGAGGCTTGTTTCTC
Source organism: Platydemus manokwari (assembly GCA_037951405.1). Taxonomy (NCBI): domain Eukaryota; kingdom Metazoa; phylum Platyhelminthes; order Tricladida; family Geoplanidae; genus Platydemus; species Platydemus manokwari. The sequence goes on along the minus strand of JBBMOY011606963.1, from coordinate 5,291 downwards.
GTAGTCTAATCAATAATTTCCAGACTATGATTATCCCAAATATTTGATTGAAATTGATTAGTGATTATATTTGTCACGTCAGTGAGCATGGAATACATAATAATAAGAGCTTTTTCGTTTTTTTTACTCTTATTTATGTATTTTCAGTCTTTGCTTAAGATGGTCTCTATTCTTAGTATTTTTCAAATGATTTTGGATTTAGCTATTGTCAATTTTTGCTTTTATAATTTATTATCTTTATTCATGATATTTTATTAATCTCTTCATTCATTTTTATTATTTATTCTATTTTTGAAAATATTCAACGTGCTTATTAATTTGTATTGTTTGCCATGTGACTATACAATTGTGTGACATCGAGTCGTTGAGTATGGACAAAATCCTGCAAAATAAAAACGATTTTGTAGCTTGGAACTCTTATTTTATCATTTTAAGCATTTGCATGTCTACACAACCATACATGCATTGTAACCAACCAATCACAGCTGACTAATCATAATTCAAAAAATGACCATAACTACATAGGAATTGACCGTTCCAAAGTACACAAATTCAATAAATCCAAGTGAAACTCGAGAAATAAAATATCAACTAAACACATGATACAAATGTGATCCAACAATATAGAGTATAATAACTGATGTAAATGTTGGACTCAGTTAAATAATAATCTCAAGGCTTCATCGACTATCTTCTATCCTTCATTAATTTATCACACCTGTTTAATAATTCAAAATAGCACCAGAGAAGATCCAAAAGAATGTGCCATGACAAATCAATCAATGCAGAAGCCCAGGCCATAGATTTCATAACAAATTCCACAATAAATCACAGTTGGATTATTGACTATACAATGATTATTAGATGACTTAATTGACTTAATTGATTTTGCATCATGCAAATTATCTGCATAACTCAAGATCACTAGAGATCAACATCTTCGCAGCGCACGAGTTTGAAAGGGTACAAATAATTAATCAGAAAGCCATAAAAGTAACCCCAGAGACTACATAGTAAATAAAGGTTGAAAACGGCAATAAGAGAGAAGTACACGTTGACATATCAGAGAAAAAAATCTGTCGATAAATCATAAATTAACAATGAAAAGCCGAAGCTATTCGCTAAAACCCAAGAGCCGGATTATGGAGATCAGGAGATTAAAGGTCTATCAATTGAAAGATTTTGGATTTTTAGGATATTTAACTGTGCCAAATAAGCTTGTATTCATGTCGAGAAATTAACTTATCATGCTAATTAATTTACAATATAATTTAATTAGTTTAAATATCATCATCACATTTCAAAAACTCTTCTAACATCTCCCTTCGGTTTGGACTTCCGGTAATCCATTTACGTGGTGCACTGAGTATTGTTAAAGTAATTTTATATTGATTGCAGCTTCTAATTGTTAATACATTTTCAATTTTCATAATTGAAAATCATTACAATAATTTCTTTCCTGAAAACAGATAGTTTTAGTAATAGTATTAAAAGTTTAGAAAAATCAATAATAGATAGTGACATAGATTGGACATACAGAACCAAATATATTAAAAACAATGAATAATAATAATAATAATAATAAAGCTCAACAAATACTCGTGATCTAACCTATCTGACTCTAAAATATAGTGGTTGTTCAATAAGATTTATTATTGCCACAATGTGCAAGGTTTAAGTAAATAACAAAACAATGGACCAACTCTTGAATACGAGTTCGTTAACAAATACGGTTCAAATCCACGCACAATATTGAAATACCGGCCGGGGAACTAATCCTGTTTTTACTACTTATTATTGTGCGCAACAATATGTTATGGACGCACCACATTTATTACTTCTATTAAATACCGATATTCCGGAGCACCGACTTCTAATATCACACAATTTATAAATTTACCTGTACTATTATCCTAAAAATTTCCTCGAATATTTTAATGCCTGCAATAATAAATAACTCTGAATATTTCCTGGTTCTCGGATCAATAAATATCCTCTTAAGTCTTCATACAATCACATCAATAATGCAGAACTGTAATTTTATTCTTCTCACTACTTTACTGGCTAAAATACTGACTTCTTTATAATAACTTTATTCTGCCTGAATTACTAGCTGACTTTCTGCTAGTCAGCAACTGAGTGCCTTCAATTACATACTACAGGAACGTGTAGTATACCATCTCGCGCTGGTTTTTCATCCATTCACCAATTATATTATCCAATAAATCTTTAAAGTCTGTTATGAGGTTAAATCTGGATCTAGCACTTTTTCTAACATGTATTCTATGTGTGTAGATACTTCGTGCATCATCCTCATTGGGCCTATTAGATTTCGTGCAACCTTATTTAACGCTCTCGATTTTATTTTTGCACTTGTTGCAGCACTTGATGCATGCCTTGCAATTTGATCCTTCCTGGGTCTTTCAGGACCTATTCTTCTTCGTTGATTATTTTTTTAATTGAACTCCCTTGTATTTAACTTAAATTTCTACATAAACTTGGAGTAGAATTCCTGCTTGTTTGAGTGTTTCTTTATCTCTGAGTGGGTGACCAAAATATTTTAATTCTATTTTTCTTCTATAAGTGTTACTTCTGATTTCGGTTCTTCAACTTTTTTGTGTTGGATCTGGTTCCCACTTCTGATTCTGAGTGAAGATTCTTTTCTATTATTGTCCTTTGGGTCATTTAATTCTAATGTTCACCAAATCTTCACTGAGTTCCATCCCGGACCCTGTTTTTCGCTACAGCTTTTGGCCAGCATTCTACATGATACTGGATTCTATTCCGTATTAAACGCAATATATCTTCTATTTGGTTTTGAAGTACTCCCTCTTGAACTTTTTTATTCAAATCCTTATTTCCTTCATTTTCTCTCCTTATCCTGATACTATTTCAAAGATTTCTCTAATTAATTCATTTTGTTCCTCTCATCTATCATCTTGTTCCTCTGATTGATCATCTTCCAACTCTCTTTGAATCATATCAATATGACTTGTTTTATTTCATTTCCCATTTTGTCTTGCTAATTTGATTGATTTCTGCAAAGAGTATTTCTCTATCATCATTTTGCGATGACATATATTTGACAGTTTTCTTCTGATCTTCCCAGGGAATTATTTTTGCCAATCTTTCTCCTTTTCAGCATATCACACCTCTAACCATGAGTTCTGATTTCCTGCATTTAAAGCATAAAAAATCTTCTTCAACATTTACTATTTCTCTGCTGGATTTCTTGAACCAGGATGTTTCGTCTGTACATCCTTTTTAATAGGAGTGTTGACAAAAATTAGTTCGCCAATCCCCTGCTTCATGTCTTTACATCCCGCAATTAAAACATTTTATTTCAACTTTCATCTATTTATCCCTCATGACCTCAAAATCTTTGAATTCTAATAAGATAATGGTATTCTTATTACTTAATCCATCCCCCACCATAATATGTCGGTCATTCTCACCTTTCGCGGTTCATATATTCCTTCAGTGATTTTTATTAATTGGTAAGAGTATTTACCTACCTTTTCATCTTTATTCTGTCATAACTGCATCAATTGCTGCTTGCGAAGCCCTTTGACATCGCTTATTCCTAAACTGTTTCCTAATACAGTTTCCAAATCTGACCATTATTTCACCTCTGGTACTTGATTATAAGCATTCCTAGCGATCTCTGTTGAGTAGATGTGCAGTCTATGGCACATGATTAATGAAACATAACCATAATCAATCCAAAAATTCCATGTTGTCTGCTCCGTAAGTATTCTCGGGTAATTTTCCGCTGACTATCATCCTTGATTGACATTTATGATCATCACAACCAATCGTGCTTTATAGTTATTTGTTATCGTCTACCAATTTTTGTAAGAATTTTGTTAATGAATCCGGTGATATCGAATCTGTTATTTCTCTATTCTTCAATTAACTTGTTAAGTCACTTGTTTTCCGTCGGGTTCTGCTTCTAGTTTCTCTTCTATCCTTTGAAGGGCTTCGTCTATAGGAAGACGCCATGGACTGTTAATTTATTTCTCTCAGTTTGTTTGACTAGAAAATAAAGCCTTATTGTTTTCTGCTTATTTGCTTAACCTTCAACGCGTGATCTTCCTTCTTTTTACACTTCTGCTATTGAAAGTAAGCTATGTTAAAAATAAATTATAACATAAGGAACGATAAAAAGGTATTGGAAATTAAAAAGGAAACAATTATAAGCATTAATAGAACATACAAAATGAGAATAGGAAAACTTGCTCTAATACAGTAAAAGCATTTAAGCAATGAGAAATAGCTACTGATATATAAAGTAAAGGTAATATTATAACAAAAAATGAGAAAACGTGCATATATTCATTTTGATATCATTAAATTCCGTATCGTTACTATCACCTATTTACTGTAAAAGTTGAGTTATTGCATTTAAAAGTTGAAGAAAAACTGATAAAACTTGTATTATCATTCAACTAGCAATAAATTAATGAGTCAGATATTTGAGACAAAGTAAGGGACATAATTAAACTAAAACATTGTCTTGACGTTCTCCGTGCCATAATATAGCTTCAGAATTACCAAGGCGAAGGAAGTCGCTTTCAATATTATATAAATCATACGATAATAAATCAAATAAGAAGCCAAGAACAAAACAAAATATAATGATTTTGATTAATGTTTTGTCAATATTAAAGGATACCAAAATATTAGCAAAGCACTTATAAATTTTGTATCTACTAGTAAATGTTATTAATATTTTTCCCCCTCATTTCCGGTCTATATTCTAAATATTTCAACCGTATATAACACATAATATTGATGGTCATTGGGGTGTAGCGATATGTATTTTGGCTATGAGTTTAAAAGGTTTTCAAAGTTAACGAACAGAAATCAATAATTCATTAGCAAAAATGTTTCAATTGAGGTCACGATTGATTGATTTATTAATTGCTAAAAAGTCTGAAGTAGGCATGCCTACTTATACCCGAAAAAATAAGTGATTTACCAATCTTCTGTTAATGTGTTGTTGTTGTAAATAAATTGATATTAGACAGACATGCCAGCATTTTTGACTCAAATATCCAGAAAAACTGATAAAAATACAGATGAAAACTTATTTCGTAACCTTGTAAAAATCAATAATAATATTTTCGAAAATTTTCAATTTTTTGCTTTTAACTAAAATAAAGTTAATTCAAAACAAGAACTATAGATTACCAGTCAATCACATACATCAATAAATATTAGGTTGTTGGGAAAATAATGGCCGTTTGTAAACGTATACTTTAAAATACTATAACTCGCTTTAAAATGAA
>JBBMOY011605852.1:0-13825 GCA_037951405.1 Platydemus manokwari | reverse complement strand
TTTATTTAGAAACATAAGAAATTATTAATAATTATATATTATGATAATAATTATTATAATTGTTTGTTATTAACGATTTATTGTTCTTCTAATAATTTTATTGGTCATTTTAATTAATAGTTATTTGCCATTATAAAAATATTATTACCATCTATTATTATTATTAGTATTATTGTGAATATTGTCATTTTATCGATTTTATCAAACAACACTATCATATAGCATAATATCACTTAATTACTTCAAGTTTTGATTCGATTAAAATCCTTTGAAAATCAGGTCTAATATTTTTCCGAGCTTATCACTGGCAGAATTATATTGCAGTGTAATGTACAAATATTATATCCAAGTATTTGATTGGTTGAAATCTGTTGTCATGACACGTGACGTGTTCTTTATGAGACTTAAGTGGATTGTAGTCATTCGAAATTATTTTATAAATCAATATCAGTGTGAAAATAAATAGATTTATTCTAAAATTAATTTTATTGACAGAGTAGTTGTAAAATGAAAATTGTTTGCTTATAAATTTAATTATTTATAGATATCTGTATTCGTAGAATCGATACTGTTTTATTTATACGCTGAAAATAGATTTTACAGTGATGACTGTTACAGACTTATTAAGTTTTATTTAATTTGTTTTTACCAATCAAATGTAAACATCTTGTTCATTAGTGTTTAAATATCGAAAATCCATCTTCAATCGGTAGAAATAACCTTTTGTTTTAATTTTTCTTAAAAATTAGTGATTCCACATATTATTGCTAAATTCTATTGTTGAAATCTAAACTAAATTAAAGTTTAAATTTAAATTTGCTGTCATTTGATTGAGTATATGTTGACAGCTATCAAATAAGATATGTTTAACAGTTCGTTAGACGATTACCAATTTAGATTAAACTATTATATAAGCTAATAAATTTACTATTTATTTTCACAATCTTCAAGTTATGTCATGTCATGTCAGGCATCATAGAATTATTTGTTTAAATGACGAATAATCATCATTGGTTTATCCAAACTGCCTTTAATTTGAATAGTTTATTGTGTAGAGTTGATATTTCCATAATGATTAGTTAAATATATAAATCGTGATGATAATGTATTATAAGACGACTATAGACAACAGATCGAATTTGTTTATAATTTTAATGACGGCATGTGGTTTCAGGGTTACCATATCAACCGATGTGTTGGTAAATCAGAAATATCTATGACAAATATTTTAGTTTTATTTAATTAAATTTGTTAATGTCATAAAAATGCTGCTCTGGCGTTTTATTCATTGATCATATGATATTTATGTTTCAGTTTCTCAATGTATGGTAAAACATATTGTAATAATTGTGTCGCTATTGCCGATACCGGGACATCATTAATTGTTGGACCGAAAGATGTGATGGATGATATCAACTCTAAATTTAATGGCACCAGTTTTCGTGGAATGGTTATTTTTTCATTATATTTCAAATGGTTTCCGAGACAGTTATATATTTACTGATTTAGACAATGGTTCCATGCGACTCTATTACAAAACTACCCGTTGTCAATATTCAAATCAATGGTCAAAATTTTCCACTCAAGGCCATTGATTATATTCTCAAATTGGTAATTTGTTATCATTAAACAACTTGTCAACATGGCTAATGTTTTTCCTTTGTAGCCTCAAAATATTTGCTTGAGTGGATTTACTTCGCTTGAAGGCATTCCTTTCTACATTCTGGGAGATGTGTTCATTGGTCGATATTATACAGAATTTGATTTGGGCAATAATCGTTTAGGATTTGCACCTGTCAAGCAACAAACGAAGGACAATACGCTTTATTATCGATTTTAAATTTCCATTGTTTTCTGCGTTAAACAGTGTTCTATTTTTTTTTTAAAAATTACTGTTTCATTCGATTACTATCATTTTAATTAAATACATTTGAATTGTGTTAATCCTGTTTCATTTTTGATTGAATTAGATATATTGATTTATGAATTTGAATCATGTGATCGATGGTAAATTAATATTGTTTGTGATGAATAATTATTTCAGTAAGTTTTTGTTTTAATATATTATTGGATAAAATATGGGCTTGTACGCGTGTTTGATTTTCGATAAATGATTACTGGTCATATACTTCTTGTATCCAACTTTATTGTTTAAAGGTAAATGAGATTAAAAAGATATTGAATAAAACAAATCCAAAAACGACGATGATATTTCGCATTTAAAAGGATTAGATAGAAATAAGTTTCTAACTACATTTGGTTCGCAACCCAAATAAAGTCAAGCACATCATTTGACATTATAATTGTTAAATTTATTTAGTATGAGTATCTTAATATATGATGTCTTCTATTGATGTATATTGGCTTATACTCGATTTACAGCATATATGAAGAGTAGCGATTAGCATAGTGAAGTTAATGATCAAAATAATTTGGCTATATAGCAATATCATATTGCAAATAATAACTACTTTAGTCTTATGAAATATTAGCATTGAATTATCGATATTTTTGATAAGATATTCTGACACAAATGAACCAATACCTTTAACAAATTTCAGTATCAAATGAAATAATTTTGAAAGTTTATTAGATAGATATGTAAATGTATATTTTAATAATCTTAAAGACTAAAGTCAATCATGGCATGTTATTATTGATCATGTCTGATAAATCAATTTAATGAAATTTTGTAATGTGTTTGACATTTTAGTTGAACTGTTGAGAACCACTTAAAATAAGTCATGTTGTGATATTGGTAAATCTGAATTAAAAAATATAACTGATTATCAAATATCAAGAAACATAAAAGGATGCTATGATATATTTCCATGCCATGCAAGAACCTTAAAATAGGGACTTACTAAAGCAGATTCTGACTTAAAGAAGAATCATTAATTTCTTAGATGCTTAATTTATAGATAGGTGGTTATTTTCTAGCCACTGACGATCTTGCCTCTACTATGAAAATAAGAATCAATTCATGACACTAGAGAATATAAAACCAATACGAAATCAGTTGCTTACATTCCGTCAATAAAGAATAAAATTAATTGTAATATAATTAGAAAATATGTGATGATCCTTTATTTGTGTGTATTTTGACAGATTGACATAATCACATCTGAAGCTTAACATCTTATTAACAAAAGAACAATATCTACGTCTAGAATCTTAATGCGTTCGGAATGAAGCTGGATCTTTGGCTTTAGAAAATCAAATCCAAAAATTTAAATATGCTTCCTACACTTAATAAATACATGGAAGAAGACTCGACTGAAATCACATTTGAAAGACGGATTTCAAGTCTATCTCTCAGGCAATTTTTGGGTAAAGCAATTGTCCAATTATCCTACTTTATCAGAATAAAATTCTTCGTGTCATCATGCCTTTCCTATCTACATATATGTGTGAAACATGCATCCCTTCACTATTGATGATCAAATCAAAGTCCAGAAACAGACTTAGTGCGGAAAATGGTTTGCGATGTGCATAATCTGCAACACTTCCTCAAATCGAAAAGCTTGTGAAAGGTAAAAGTATAAACATTCTCATTAACTTGTTGCAAATTGGTTTCACTAAATATGGTGAATAATGACTTAATTTTAGTAATATTGATTTTCTTTGGGGTCACCAATATCTCAAAAATGGGAAAATGGGTCACCATAGAAAAAAGGTTGAGAACCACTGGTCTAGGTAGACAAGTTTAAAGCATCATAACAAATCTACTAAAAACACTAACTGTGAGTACTAGTTAGTATTATATAAATAGATTTCTTTGGGTTTAACCAGGACCACAGCAACTGATCAGAATTTGATGCTCATTATTGGGTCTCAAGATGAATACAGATAAACGAAGTTGTTAAACAGTGAATTAAATTCCTTGGTTAATATTGAAGCAAAGGTGCTATGAAAATATATTAAGGTAAAAGTTTTACTATTTTGAAAAATTAACTATGCTAACCATCAATTATCGTGCCGAGAACCTAATATTTCCAATTGATTGAGATACTGTTTTTGGTGTAAATGGTGTCCTACTCAATGAAGTAACTGAGTATGGCCATGAAGCTGATATAAAGTACATGTTATTGATAACAATTAACTAATAAAGTTCGTGCGTAACTAGAAAAGATCTTTGCGAGTTCTTTGTTCATTTTATAATATGGTTTCAAGTGATAAAGTTCATCAATAGAGAAAATTGTATGGCATTCTTTATTTCCAATGAGCTCATTAGTTATTGGTCTCAGTCAATCCTCACTGACCTATTTCAGTTTGATTTTTGACTTCAGTAAAGAGAATCAGAAAACCGCAACGACTCAAATAAAGACTGGATATCTGACTAAAATTCGAGAGAAAGAAAATTTATGAACAAAGATAAAATAATTAAAAAATTTTTTTGAAAGTCAAATATCCAATATCTGTTATCACGTAATGAGAATTTAGGAAAGTGAAATCTCTGAAAAAATAATAAAATGTAATGGATAAAAACATAAAGCAGCAACTATTTTGCCGAGAAACCACATGACAAAATTGATAAAACACAAACACAAGAAAGTGAACCTAGAAAGAATATTTTTATTATTCAGATATATTCGAAACCAATCAAAATTGTATTGAACTTGCTTTATATGTCCAATAAGAAAGATAAGTCAAGACATCTTGAGATATCTAAATAATAAAGATTTTCCGGAACCACTAATAGTGCAGTTAAGGTTCAGTCGAGTAAAAGATTATCATTGATAGATTCATCCAACTTGTTTTTGAAGAATATGAAAATAGAATTTTCAGTATCATTCTAAACTATTTTAAATATCACTAAGGAAACTACTGAATATTCCACATAGAGAATATTGAAACATCTGAAGAAAACTCGAATATTGTAACTATCAAGATGATAATGATTGGATAGAGGTACAAGAAAGAAATATAATCTTAAAGTGGGAAGTAAATTGCTTGTATAATCACAAAACAAGATTTTTAATCAAAGAATTCAGATGGTCACTTTAAGCAGATATTGTATCGGAAGAAGAGATGAAAAGATTCTTAACGAGAAATGAGCTATATTCTAAACATGTTTGTTTAAATTAATGGATATCATATCACTGACAATTTAATAATTATATACAAATATTTTGAGCTGATTCTCAATAGTAGTAAATATCGGCAATTTTTCTTTTTAGTTTTTATTTAATTGATGAGGTAATGTGGTTGCATAAGACCTGGCTATTTAAACTTAACTGTCAAATCTTTAGACATTATTTTTGCTATTTTGATGTATTCAATCACGCAATAACAATTATTTAATGTTTTTAAATTTAATGATCCAACCAATCAAAGTTGTTAAGATTTATTGATGGCTAACCTTATTTTATTATCTATCACTTCTAATATAATCTGAACTTATGTGAGATCAAAATTAATAATTTCTAGTGCTTAACTCGATAAAGATTATAAATGCCGTTGATAATAATATGGTTATAAATAATAATAACAATAACCATGACATTTAATTTGATGGTATAATAAATTTATGGTTATATCTAATGAATGTTGTAACGACAGTGGTCAATGTAATAGTCACCAATATTCTTGAAGAGTATTGAAACTATTTTTTTATCAAATAAATCTAAAATATCCTCGATTCTCTAGCAAATTGTTTTTACTATTTTATATAAAAATAAAAATATCTCGAACTATCGCTGTTGAATGCATTATGTTTCAGAAGAATATCTTCGTCATATACTCAATTGAATTGAATATCCTTTGTCGTAGATGAAGGGAAAACATTTCTACATTTCATTATTTTTCGATAAGGGCAACTGTTCCGTAGAAATCAATAACTAATATCTTTACATTCATTTACTGTAATTAATGAAATGAATTATTTATTTAATATGTATAGAGAATCTTTAAAGAGAAGTTTTAATCTTATTGAAATTTTTATTTTTAAAATAAATGTGGTTCAGTGGTTAAGAAATTGATTTGAACAATACTGATTTTAAAATTTTAATTAATCAGTTTTAGGGATTTTATTTAAATAATTAAAAATATAAATTTTATGTAATTAAACAAATTATGATAATAACAAATTGCTTATTTAACCGTAATAGCATAAAAATAATATCATTGTGGATATTAATGTTGTTCATATCATTAATAATAATAATAATAATTAAAACAATGAAAATAATAATGAATTATTAAGGTAATAATTTATAATTCAAATTTTCAGCCAATATTATAAGTTCTATAGCAATGGTACTACATTAAAATCATTCCAATTATCAATAAATTCATTTTGTTTTTGGGGAAATTATATTTTTAAAAATTTCTGTAAACATTGTTGGCATTACAAATCAACGTAAACTATGCCGATTATTAACAATAATCACCATGTAATTGAACTTTGATGAGATGACGCTATCATATGATCGTAATATTTGATCACCTGAAGCTCAACAAGAGTAATTTACTGTTTTCTAATTTATCATTTCAAATTCCACATTTTTATTGAGAAATTTTCCAATTTTCAAAGTGTTTTTTAATCAAAAATATTTAATTATATTTATAAAATTTGGCACTATTTTATGATTCGATAGAATATCATATTTCACTTATTTTGAAAAAAGAAAACCAATCAAATAATAAAATTATCAAAAAACCAATCAAAAGCCAAAGAAGCAGGTAAGGAGAATAGAAACCAGTACATACTACAACTTCCAATCAATCAAGTTATATATCACGAAGCTCTAAAATTCCAAAGGTTATAACGTGTTATACCTGTAATGAAAGGGATCACATAACCAAAAATTGATCGAATTCAGTCCGGTTTAATAGATGTCAACATTGATCACACCATGAAAAATAATGTTACACCAATTTGGAAAATATAGACGCTGCAAACAGGAAAACCAAGAATGCACCCAATGGAGATAAATAAACAGTGTTTGAAACTCTACTAACAAAGAGAAAAATTTCAAAAAACGATTCAACGATGTTGTGAAATTAATTTATGAAAAATAAATTTGTCCGAAAAAGCAAAGAAATAAAAAAATTAGATTATTACATGTACTATATTGTCAAAATAAAATGACGAATTTATTTCAGAATAAAACGCTTTGTGCAATAGCTGCGTGGGAAATCACTAGAACCACCTGAGCAATCAAATAATGATGAGCAATAAATATAGAATAATTTAGAAACAAAATAAAATATAGTTAAAATTTTTCAACAAAAAATACATAAATACTTTAAAATATATTTATTCGTATCAAAATTATAATTGTTTAATCGACCCCAAGGTCATTATGAAAATTCAATCAAAATTCACAAATAGAAATCTCGAGATGTCCAAAAATAGAATATCAACAAAAGTCACTTAAAATGACTACTTTGACTAACATTGTAATTCATCTATAATATGCACCAAAAATAATAAAAAAAGTGCTCCTAAATATAGAATATTACTGAAAATAGCGACGTAATGCATAAAACACACTAACGTGCAAATAGTAAACAACTAAGTATCACTAGTCATTCCACGCTCAATAATTCGAGCAAAGTATTACGAGTACAAAATTGTCATTACAAAATTTCAATGTCAACTTTATTTGGGTAATTTTTTCAAGTGAATCATGTTAATATTCTCTGATACACCGAATTTTATTTATTGTTGCAATTATTTTGAAGATTTTCACAATTTTATGATGGATAAATTTTATTTTTTCTGTTATAATTAACTGAAAACCCACGACTAGTAGTAGCCTAACGATCTCTTAAACTTTCATAATCGACTCAATTTTTGGTTCTCTAATTTCACTTTTTACAGTGAGACTTGCACTAGCACCTAAGCGGCAGGCCCTTTAGTTTAACCTTAAATTTACTGCATTGTCTTCTAGTGTTGTAAAATTATTTCATATAATTATTTCATATTTTATTGCTTTGTATTGTTTTATTTTATAATTAGTATTTATATCTAAAATATTATTTGATAATACCCGAGGATTAAATTGTTCGAGTCAGATAAATTAAAGAATTCTAAAAACCTTATACAAATAATTTTACATCTTTAACGACTGGAAGATATTTCATTAACTAAATATTTAAAATTACCTATGGAATTACATGTTCTCTTTTCATTGTGATTTTCTTTGCTTGACCACTTGGTGGATCACAAACAAAAATTCGGTTTCTGAAATTAAATTGTAACTTTGAACTCCATGTGTGGTGGTGTTTATAGAAGGTATGTGAATTTTGCATTTATCGTGACATATTTCTGAATAATCTGACATAGGTTTTCAGAGGTTTCTAAAGCATTCACTTTTATTTGATCAATGAATTTCCCATGACTGTTGGTGAATAAGTTATTCTGTAAATTGATCCGCCATTAAATCGATTTTCATTTCAGAGTTTAAATGAATCAGCTCGATAAAAATCGATAAAAGGAATGAACCCTTTGGAGTTATTTCGATAAAATTCCAAAAACGTGTTCCTAATACACATGCTACGAGTCTTTATAGCGATTTTTTTTATTTTAAGATGCTTAGTTAATTCAATTTACTTCAAACTCAACAAAGCGTCCGTCTAATTGGATATTAAAATGCATATTGCTGGAATATTAATAAGACAATACTGATTCAGTAAATACGAATAGCTTGTATATAATGAGAATATTTTGCTTTATTTGGCCGCTCTTACTTTGTTTGATAATAATAATATTCGAGACGTATAAAAATCCCTCTTATTATGTAGTTGAAAATCACTAATATCTACTTGTTCATGCTGTGACACCTTATATTCGATGTTAATTTTAGATCTTCACACCTGGACAATTTTCTTCTGGGTATAAGATCCCTAGGATAATAAATACATTTACGTTTAAGTTAAACTTTAGACCGACTTATGTAGTACGATTGATTTGAAATTACAGTTATTTTTAAAAGATCAATAAATCCCAGGTTTAGTCATGACAAGTACGAGACTTTAAAAATGAGATTTAAAATTATTGATTTCTGTAAATGGCACATTGTAAAGTTTTCCAGTTCTCGAACTTTTGTTTGTTATTGTTATCCTTTATTCAGCTCTATATGAGCTTTATGAATCACATGTCGATGATACTCGATATTATGTTTATTTTTGGCTTTAAATTAAATATTGCTAAAAATATAACACAACTCAATAAACATTAGTAAATTTTAAATGTCGTTAAAATACAATGTCTTATCTCAGAGCTGCTTTATTATTGGATTACATATAAATATTTATTGCATATTTATTTTTTTTCTGTAGCATACTAAATCGATATAGTCATGTATTCTCCGGGCTGCTTTTAGTTAGAGCGAATTTTTTTGTAGGAGGGCGTCTATCTCCAACAACAGGACAAAAAATTATACAAGTAACAAAATAATAACTCGAAAATTCATTGAACCTGATAAGAATAATATCGTGACACGTATAACATATATTGTTGGGTTTACAATGTTTATTTATTTATTATAACTAAAATCAAAACAAATCAAATATTATGACAATTAATAAGAATGAGTAGATAATTAATAAATGAGTGGGGCTATTATTGATTTTTACGAATAATATTTAATTATTATTCCTGACTCCAAAAGGTGTATGTGTATTATAAACATTGTTATTAATTAAATTGTTTTTATAAATTAAAATAAAAAAATATAAATTTCTTTAAATAATTTTCCCTAAACATATAATCGGGTGTCTTTATAACATATAATGCATGCTTTATAACTATTGGATTTTGGTTTTATTGAGAATGAGGTGTGACTGGTTGTTGAGTTGCTCGTTGTTTTTACAGATCGCACTCCAAACAATCTGTTGTGTTTCGTGTGAAGTAATGCAGGTTGCGATTTAATTAAAGATAAAGATATGATAAATAACAATAACGGGGATATACTGAAAAGTACAGTTAATAATCAATCAAATACAATAAATATTTAACAAAGTGGATTACTATAATTATGTAAAAACAGAACTGGCGAAGTGTTGACTCACTTAACCAGAGGGCAAGATGACTAATTCTTCTTGCTGGGACTAATTTTCGTTTTCTAACTTGGTGTCTTGTCGTACTCTGTCTGTGATGTGACTGTGAAGTTTGTCGCTATTCTATATTTGTGACCTTGTTCTAACTATCTGGCTTCTTTAATACCATTTTTTATTATGGTTTCTGCTAATCGCAATTTTTCTATATTTAGAATTTCTTCTCTGTTCTATTTTTGCAATTATTAAATTCTATTTATAGTTTTTTGTATTATACGTTCTATTTTTGTAATTATATATTTCTATTTTTAATTGCAAGTTTATTTTTAGGATTTTAGGATTTTTATTCATGTAACTATGTTTGTGGGCGCAACATGTTATTTGTCGTTGTGTGACTCACTGTGGGTTCGGATCCTAACATAACATTCGGCTTACAACATTACATGAGGTTAAATTATAGATAAATAATAAAATCAATCATTCGATTTTAATAATTTATTGTTACTATTACACTAGACACAATCGATAGAATAAAATAAATTATAATACAATAAGATAACAATAGTTTTGATTTTACGTAAATAACCAGTTTAGCAATCTGATTTTATCTATTGTATGGTTCTGTGTCGATAAAATTTATTAATTTTAAATATCTCTATGGAAAATAAATAAATTTACAGGAAATTAATAATCACTTTCACAAAAATCTGGATGTATAAACCCAGGCCAAAATTAAACAAATGCACAAAATTCGACTCCAGAATTCAGCATAAAAATTTGGCAATAAAATTTCATAATCGCTCAGTACGCGAACATTGGATCTTGGAACATGGGATCATTGGAACATGGGATCTCATCACCCAATTGTCGGAATAACATTGAAATTCACTATATCTATTAAGCCAATTCGAATCATTTTGCCATTAATATATCACCCGGCTATTATGATTTTATTAATTATAAATCGATTATCCTCTTACAAAGTTCGATGAGATTTGTAGAGCCAAAAAATTAACTTGCAAAGCCAACAAGATTTGCAACATCTAAACTCATTTATTTAGTTAATTTTCCAAATTAGGACCGCACCTAGTTCCCTTCGTCGGTTGTTAGTTTCTTCAGTGCACAACACTAATATCTTTAAAAATCATCACATCGCATATTTGATAATTATATATTATAATAAAAGTATTATTATTAATGCTTCATCATTTTATTGCTCTACCATTCTTATATTGTTCGAATTATAACACGCAACTGCTTATTCTGATTGAGATCAGATCATTGGTGGAATCGCCATTTTTTTATTTTAATCACATCAATTTAAATTACAAATCATTCAACGAGTTTATACTAGTTGAATTATCTTTAATACGTCACATCAAATTCTACTTAGCAACAGGCTAGTAGGATTCCATCAGTACAAATATATTGAAATTTAACTTTAATAAGTATATTTACTGGAGGTTGGATTTAAGTATTACAACAGTAAATGTTTTTATAAAAGGTTATTTTATGATTTAGTAGAAAACGATTGTAAGATGATTACAGTGTTCTAGTTACAGTGAGACTGAAATGCGCCAAGTACAAACTGGAGTTGATATTATATTTCTTGAAATTGCTACAGCTCTCCTTCATTTCTCTTCTTTTTACGCTGCTAACTTTATAACAATAACAATAACAATAACAATAACAATATATATATATATAGTTTTCAATGAAAATTATTGTTCTTATCTGTCTTTTCTTGACTGTAGCCATGATTTAGAGATAATTTGACTCATGTTTTTCGACAATGTTTTTATTTTTGCTTTATAGTAGTTTTCTTTATCTTCTATTTTTTCCATTATTCTTTTTAGCATTATTTTATGCTATTTTTATTATTCTATTTTTTATCATTTCTATTTTTAGTTACTAATGTACTTTATTTATATTTATTCTATTTTTGGAATTTATTTATTTTTAGCCATATACTATTTAGCAAAATAATGTATATATTAATTATTATCACTATATCATTATGAAGGGCCGACCCAATAATATGAGTTATCAATTACACTAAAAACACGAATATATTAAATGAAATAATTTTTTGGTAAGAGTTTCTGATATCTTGCTTATAAAATTAATCGATATATACAATGTTTGTGATTATTCTAAATT
This sequence comes from Platydemus manokwari, assembly GCA_037951405.1. Taxonomy (NCBI): domain Eukaryota; kingdom Metazoa; phylum Platyhelminthes; order Tricladida; family Geoplanidae; genus Platydemus; species Platydemus manokwari. The sequence goes on along the minus strand of JBBMOY011605852.1, from coordinate 1,660 downwards.
TTCGGTTTTGATTATCCTGAATTAGAATGCCTCTTTTGATAACGACGTATTTTATAAACTTTTTCTGATATTGTTTTCAACGCCTTACTGTTTTCATTTAACGAACTATTTATGCATACCCTGAAAAATATTAAAATGCGTTTTGTTTTTCACTAAATCATACAATTGGTTTTCAAAATCGATAAGGGCCGACTGGTTTCGAATGGAATCACTGGGCCTTAACCTAGAATAAAAATTGTAATGATGATAAATTTTAGAAATTAATAAAAATTACAAAGGCGCTTTCGATTCTTTGGTGGACGGATCTGTAAACAATGAATTACTGATGAGACATGTTTCCATGCAATGTTGTTCGAATTCGGAACACTTGACATCTTCTTCGTGTTCCACGTTTACAACTAAAAACCAAAAAATTAAAATTTTACCAGTAAAATTATGAATTCTGTTCCAGTATAAAGATTTTGTTAATCTCAATTTCAGATATTAAAGCGTAAATCATTGTAACAAGTTTGTGGTAAGACAATAACGTACTAAAGTCATCTTGAGATAAGTGACCATTGCCATTTCTGATACACCAAATCACTTTACAAGAATGCCAAAAGATTTCGAAAAAATTAAATGGTGGAGGCAATATTGGACTGTAGTAGAAATTCTCTATCATTCGATATCTGGTGAAAGCCCAAACACGATTGGATTGTTCTTCGACTTTTGTGAAAGTCACTCTTAAAAAGGAGAACAATAAGAATACGAATTAAAATACGAATTTTGTTATAACGGATATGATTTTCTTATTTATTAAAATATTTAAATCAATGATGTTCTGTCCACTTACTGAAACATAGCTATCAAGAGACTCAATAATAAAACATTGGCAAAAATCAAAAACAAAGCATTGGCAATGATAACAATAGCATTTGGAGTACCACATCTACCGCCATTGCAGTTTGTTCCTACAATGAAATGTAATTCGATTTTAAATCATATTTTTTCTAGAATCAAACCTTCCATGTAGGTGAGATCAATTTGTCCGAAAAGTTGCCAGAATGGAGTATAGATGATATTTTTCATGAGGTTGCTTTGAGGGGGTGTGTTTGGATAGAGTAAAGCCATTGAAAGGGTTCCATAAGCCAAGAGTGATATGACATAGATTGCGAGAAAAAATACAATATCTTTCAACTGAATCAAAGTAGATAAGCTAAGCTAATCTTTCATACTTAAACTTCACCAACCATACGACTTATCATAATAACTTTCGGACCAACGGTTTTTTGAACATAATAATATTCCATGAATCGAATGTAAAACATGCTCAATGATAACGAAAATATCGTTCGGCAATAAACGAAATCACTGTCATTCACGGTAAATCGTAAAATGAATCCTATGAGGAACACAATATAAATAGCCAAATTTAACCAGTTCCATCCCGATGATTTCCAACTATTGAATTTACCATGAAATGTGTCGCTCTGTCCTCCCATTGAAAACTAAAAATGAAATTATTGTCATCAATAAAGGATTTCTAGGCTTTATTATTAATTAATTATGCCTCAATTATTACAGAGATTATTATTATTATTAATATAATAATAATAATTATTATTATTATTACTATTATTATTATTATTATTATTATTATTATTATTATTATTATTATTAT
>JBBMOY011604741.1:0-13829 GCA_037951405.1 Platydemus manokwari | reverse complement strand
TATATACTTTATATATAAATTATAATGTCATTTACTATATTTGTTTATATTTTGAAATATTAGAACATATTAAATTACTGCTCTCAGGGAAACAAACACAACCGATCTAACAACGAAACTGACCTATTTAAAGGTCGAAGAATCTCATTAATCCATGAATTTAACAACAAAATTGTTTTTATAAATTAAAATTTATATTCATTATTTGACTTTGCATTTAGAAAAATTAATGTTTTGAAAATCTTCATCATTCAAAGAAAAACAACAATATTTCTCGGTTTAATCGTTCGATCAACCACCAATTTAAGCAATCTATAAATCTCCTGAGAATTCTCAAATGCTTTAATTATAATTATACCAGTTATTTGGTTTCATATTTTTTAAGACAAGCAATTACCAAATTTTTTTTATCTCAAATGACAAAATATTGTAGAAAAAGAATTCTTTTCAAGTTGAATTAAAAACTCTCAATCAAATGAAGTCTGTTTATTTGTGTAAAATAATATTGGTATGGTTCAAGTATCAATAAATCAACTTTATTTTATAAATCAATGGAAAATTATTGTGATCTTTTATTAAAAATATCAATTATAATCACCAAATACTTAATCCGCAAAAAGTGAAGAGTTAAATCTTCACAAAATAAAATAATCTATATTTTTTGCAAATTTACCCCGTGAGATTAAAACAAATCTAAACTCAAATCTGAACGCAGAAATGCGTAAGAATCATACACTTTCAGTTAAGGACAAAATAAATTATATTTTAAAAATATATAAACTATTCGAATATGTAATTAAGCCTCAATTATACCAAACGGTTTACAGGTCTTCAACAGGTTCCATATAGATAGTTAATTTTAATTTAATAATCTACTAATCTATGTTTGTTCACAAATTATCAGAACTGTATTCATAGATGAATTACTGTTAGTCACCAGTTTAATTATTTATTGGATGTCAAGAACATTTCGGAATTTATATTATATATTAATATGCTCTGGAACCGGGACTATAATAATCAAGGTTTATCAAGAATTACTATTTAATTCCATTTGTGATATGATCATAAATTTGTTGCTCGAAAACGTATATCTTTATGTTTTAATTACTATTTTCTACCATTTTAAAATTTTCTTTCTACTTCTAAGTATATTTAGTTTCAAATAAATAAATTCATTCAAGAGCACATAACCAGAATTTATTTCTTGTTCATATTTCCTTTTTGTGGAAACATTTTTAAATAAATTCTACAGGATTCTACCCTGAAACTTTTGTTATTATTACAATAATCTTCTTTAGAATCTGTGTATAAGTGTTTTAGTGAATTATTTCAGAAGACTTTTAAATAAGAAGTCTGCTGACATCGGATTTAAATTTCCAAACGGGATTTATATCAATAGATCTCAAGTAATTACGGCATTTAAGATGTCAAGGTAGTTACTTGTCACTAGGACAAAATTCCCTGATATTTAATGATACAGATTGTTGTCTACTAATATAAAAATAATCGATTTTTTAAAATGAAGATAATAGAAGTCAATTATATTTGTTGCAGTGATAATAATTAGCATAAAAATTGACATTGACGCTTTTAACGAGCAAGAGCGCATTTTATATTTTCTAATGACCGATTACCTTCCATTCCCACTGGAATTCACCAGTTTGAGAATGAGTTGAGAATCAAAAATTAATTTGTCTCTGCAGCCATCTTGGCTTGAAGAGTAAAACTACTTTCAATAAAAATTTTTTTAATTTAGTATTTATAGTTTCGAATAATCTATATTTGAAACATTTCTTCGAGTGAAATTGAACGAAATGATGTTTAATGAAATGGATTACTATTAACATATCATAATTGGGAAATGGATTTTTTATTAGCGTGAGTTTGATCACTCGCTCTCTCTCTCTCATACACACACACAAACATATATATATATATTTGAAACTGTATAGAACTAATATAACTCATTAATATGCTTATAATAATTTTTAAAATATGGAATAAAAAGAATAATAGATGAGTATTCAAATCACGAATTGTTACATTTTTAATAATGTTGCAAAATTCAATGAAACCGTAAAAGTTATTATATATATAAACAATTGCACAACAATAAATACAACTAGGCATTGTATATATTAGATTTTAATCGTTACAAACAACTGGACAACAGAAGAAATTATTAATCAACAACCTGCTAGTAAATTTACCGGGATTTTCTTCTCTAGCCAAATGAAAATCCAAATTTAGATCAGCATCAATACCTAGCCCAAAATAATTATTCATCAGAAAAATACGCGTTGTTTCTTCGTTAGTATTAGCTGCATTTGCTTGCAATTGCAAAGCTCTTTTTTGCTCATCTTTTTCCATTTCGTTTGGTTTGATCATAACTGTCCAACGGTCCAATCTTATCTCTTCAGCTTCGACTACATCTCTGAAAGATTAGTATCTTAAAAATTGATTCATAATTCCAAAAATAATATTCTTAAATTGACATTCGAAAAGTTAATATTAATGTTTAGAAATTCTAATCTTGATACACCTAGTATAATCAAATATCCATTGAGATTTAAGAAATATATGCTACTAGCTATCTTTAAATATTATGTATAAAAATATTCTCTCCTTGACATCAACTCTAATATTAGCATAACCTTGATACATGTAAAATATAATTAATGATACGTTTTCGATTCGGATAAGTAATTTTGAAAAATAATAACATATTATCCGTCTTATGAAACTTATGATTTCATATTTATAGCCATTATGCTATTATTAACCCATTTAAATTTATAAAGAATTATGTCAGAAAAAGAACAAGATATTATATCGCTAGGTTATAGTAATCATTCTCCAACAAAACACAACACAATGACCAATTCTTATAAATTGTTATATTATTAATAGACAATAATATAAATTTAGGTGGATTGAATATATAACGATAAGCTATCGGATATCGAACAACGCATCTAAATAGGTATGTCCAATAATTATAAAAAGAAAAAATAATAATAATTAAAGTTCAACAAATATTGGTTTTCAACTTGCACATTCATTTCGTTTTTTGGAGTGAAAATATTCTAGCCTCGTTTAATCTGAATTAGCCGCTATGTTACAATGATATTTCGTTGTTATTTTTAATACGTTCAACTAATTAATATCTCTTAAAATAACATAAAAGTGTCACATAGATCAATGATCTATATATGTAGGATATGACATAAAATATCTATTTTCCAAATCATTAAATGTCTCGCCATAATAATCAGCTTCATTCAAAAAAATAATTGAATTTCAAGCTATAATTCCAATGAAAACAATAGACTTTTCCTTTTCAATAAAATACAATATTTAGTCAATTAAACGGCGGATCAACAAAATAAAAAATTCGAACAAATGATTTGAAATAATTGAAACTTTTCAAACGACAAACGTGAATTTGTTCGGAAAGATTTTAATGGAAATTACATTAAAATAATTTCACAATTTATTATCCATTGATTGGATTTCATATATTAAAGAAATTCCAAAAATCGGAAGGAACAAAATGATTTTTTTTGACAAGATTAAATCTGCAATGAATAGAAATCTATATCAATGAAGAAAATTAATGACGATATCGATAAAATATGTTTACATCTTCAATATTTTGAGTTTAGAGATGATATTACTTTCTAATAGGCATATCACACACACACATACACACACACGCAGATGATTCAAATCTCTCTAAGGGAATAACGGACTGAAACTAATTAAACTTTCTATGTGATTAAAGTAGTTATACAAAAGATTAATTGTCTAAAAAATTAAATAGAAACAAAATGTTCAGATATAAAACACACTGTGGTTATTAATTAATAAAGATGATTGAAAAAAAAATATTTATATTCAATTTAATTGATCCATTTGATAGAATTATTTGTTTAGTTTGAAATATAAGAAACATTTTTAATTGTTAATGAACATTTCAGCTCGTTAGGAAAATAATTATTTCTCGGCAGAAAATATAATGATAACGTTGTAATAAAATATCCACATATTTTAATTAGTAATATTATCAATTAACACATTGACGGACAGTAGGAACAAATGAAGTTCGAAATTGACGGTTATAGACGCATGGGTCCCTCAAAGCGTTAAAATTAATTTAATCTAATTATCTATTCAATAACCACGTTATAAATATGAACGTTTATCAATATGCTATGATTTATTCTAAAAAAGCAAACATATTTTTCCACAAGACATTTTTGACACGAACTATTATTTTAAGAATGTTTTTGGTATGAAAATGTCAATTCGAGTCCAGTAAATATTTATTTGCATTCATAAACAAATTATTATTTCATAATTTGGAACATTATTGAAAGCAATGTAGTTGAAATGATTAGAATCTACAATCAATGAATTTTGTAAAATTCTACCCCTAAAATTATTGCCACCCAGTCTAACAGTATTAATGTCAAAATATCTGTTGATACGTAACCTTAAATATTTAAAAATGTTGGTTAATAAATGTCTTGAAATAGTCAAAGATTTTAAAACAAAAGACTCTTTATTTGACAATATATATATAGAGAACATCTAACCAAGCTCTCAAAATTATCAATGAAATGGTCAGTAAAGAACTTGTTCTTGTGGACAAGGTAGTCTTATATTTACTTGGCATTACCAGACATATAACACTTGTAAAACTCCAGCCCATATGGGCATAATTTATACAAGATCCCCAGTTTTATATTCTATTATTCTGATCTAATATAATTAAGCCGATCACTGAGACCAAATTTCTTAAACCATGATGCTGAAAGAACCGATAATATATTCTTAATAGATAACATCATTGAGAGATGAGAAATCTTCATTTTGTTAAAGATTCAAAGAAGATCTTGCAATAATAAAAATATCTGGAGCGAATTTGTGACTAATTGATATTAACACAGTCAATCAGACAAAATTACAAAACTGTAATTTATCTCATAAGCAAATTGAATAAGAAGCAAAAGTGAAATTTTTTTTTAAAAACAATTACACCGTGAGAGGTTCCCCAGAGACTTCAGACAAACGCAGGCCACGTCGACTAGGACGGATATCTGGTCTTTGTACTTTCTTATGTACTCTTTTCGCTGTGCTTTTCATCCATCATGTTCGTTTCGACGTTCGATAATACTGTAAATTGTCGAGTTGTTAGATTTTCAAAGAGCCCTAACATTGCTTTTGCTGATTCACTATCCGAAGACGGGAGCATGTCTTCTTTTGATTACAATATTTTGCATGTTGCATCTCCTTTACTAACTGCAGGACCTTTATGAGATCCTAGCTACTCATGTTTTACTTTGATGTTGGGCTTGTTACGTATTGCGGCAAATCCATGCACTTAACTCATCATAAAAGACAACTTATATTAAAAACTGTCATTTCAAATAGGATTTAGACTGTTCAGTCTTTCATTTCTTGCCTTAACTTATTTTTTTTAACATTATATATATGAACACTTCCATCAGCCTTGGCTCATCACAGAATAATTGTTATTTAGTAGGAATATCATGATATCAAAAAGTGAATACAGTCTGGTGTCATATTTAACCCACAACAACAGTGATATTTGCATTCTTTACGATGGCTTTATAAAAATAATCATTGCACCACGCGTACATTTGACGAAAGTCAAGCACTAAATAATAAAGCTCTCTTATAGTAAAATAAATACTGAAAGCTGGAATAGAAGTATCAGATAGTAATGACGAATATGCTAATATAGAAGAGATTATAAATGGATTTAAAAACTTTAGTGTAAATCAATGTTTTAAACTCAATATATTAATTATAACTGTTAGTGTTTACAACGCCAGATAAATTCCAGAGTTCATTGAAAGACAGCAACAAAAAGTTTTATGACAATTTTAATGGTTTACCAAACAATTAAAAATCTCTTATTTCCACAATAATAATCTTTATGGAATATATTTTTTGTGTTCTCAATTTATACTGAAAATAGAAGTCATTATTTTGATTATACAAGTAATAAGCAAATAACTTGTGCAAATAAATTACGAGTTTCTATTAACGAAATCCAACGAGTTTGGAATATAGATAGGAATTATGAATTAATATTTTTACATTATTAATCATAAGAGTTTTAGTAAGAAGAAAAACAGCGATTATTCCAATAAGAAATTTTGAAAATATAGACTTTTCTAACAAATTTTCTTATAGACATCCTAAAAAATTCACTGATTGGCTCATCTACATTTAATATTCGACAATGTCTTCCTTAGCCATAAAAACACAATGAATTCTCTCATGAATTGTTTCAAGTTGTTCGCGGTGTATTTCTGAGAAAATTTTCTACTACACGTGTTGTAGTTTGACTGATAATTTAATATTCACTTCGGTTTTTTGATATTTCCTATAGTTCCTCTTCATTGATCTTAATAAATTTTCTTTATAATTTATGGAATCACAAAACACCAGTCAAATTTTGAAAAATCTTTATTATTTTTCTGTCAATAAATTTGCGATTTTGTTGGAAAATTAAATTACTACCATACAACCATAGTGTATTATGAAAAAGAGAAATTACATTAAACATACTCAACACAAACTATTGAATTCTCAAATTTGATTGGCTGTTAAACAATAGAATGCTTCACCTAAACTTTAGGCAGTAATAATATCAAAACTCATATTTTTTCTAATAGAATTGTAATAACGTTTAGGAATGAAAATATTAGATAGATCCAAAAACATTGTACGAATACATTTAGAATTGGTTTATTTTACATTTGAAAATAAGTTCCAAACAAAACACCTTGAAAAGAAAGCTACCAGATTATATAAATAATTTGAGTTTGAAAATTATACAATTCCCATTTTGATATAATACAACACACACTGTCTTTAATCGAGCATTTTCAATTTCAATTGGATAAAATTAGAATTTTAAAACAAATATAATAAAACAAAATTGTTTTATTTATTTTTAGGATATAACCATCTAACAAATGTACAACGCAATGGTTTTGTGTGTTAAGATTTGATATTTTGTTGATAACAATGTCATTACTACTACTCCTCCTACATATCTAAACATACAAAATATATACATAAGAAATATGAGTTCAAGAGTTGTTTTATTGTATTTGTGACTTAATCAAGAAATAATTACACTGTTAACAAACATCATTTTTACATAATACAATGTTTTCATCATTCAATTTCAATAATAGCTTCTCGTCGTTTAGAATTTTATTTATTTCAAGTAAGAAAATCAATAGCTTATAAATCATCTTCATATCAAAAATAAATCAAAGAATAATTTAATTTCAATATTTTTAGAATTACAATAAACCATATTTTATATTAAATAAATGATTTCATAATAAGTGATTCGAAACAACTTGAAGAATATATTTGTCAAATCGATCAATCAAAAATGTCATTTATTGTTTCCAATAAATGTCTATAAATTATTTGATGATCAACTAACTGGAAAGCATCTGTTATGTTAATATTCGACAAGAAGAAAGTTACATATTATTGAAAATCTTATCAAATAGAAGTACAATTTGTATTTAAAATCGTATTCAACGATCAAGCCTGTATTATAATATTTGTTATAATTATCGTTTAGATTATCATAAATCTTCAATGTCATCATGGTTTTGTCCGGAATATATTATTATTATTCATAATATTTTTATATTTTGAAATCCAGAAATTTTGAGATAAACAAAAGGAGCTCACAAACATCTTATTGGAAATTTTTTGAAATACATTTTAAGGTTGAGACGCTTAATTGTGTATGAAAAAAGCAAATTGTTTTGAATATTTAAAAATTTTTTTAAATAAATAATTCTAATTACTTTAAAAGAGACAAAGGATCTTCAGCTCCAGTATAACCTGTACCCCATCGAAGAACTCGAGCTAAATCGTTTCCAGTTCCCAAAGGAACAATAGCCATTGGTGGATGGGGACATTTTGCATCTTGGCCAACATTGTCTAAGCAAGATAATACCCATCCAACTGTACCATCACCACCACATACAAGAATTTTAAAATTAATAAGATTCCGATAACAATGCAAGCCGGGTAAAGGTCCACCATAATCAAGATTAAATACTTGATGAGGATTTAATAACTTTCTGAATGAACTGATAAGTTCCGTTCCCTGAATAGATGTATTTAAAATCTTTTATTAAATGATTATTGGAAAATGTTGAACTTTGCAAATTTCACGTATATAATTATAATTATAATAAACAACCTTAGTGCAATTACCCAACTGAAGTATTATTTAAAACTCTACAGTTGTTGATTTAGTAGAAGTATTTTGATTTATTAATCTTTTATAATGAACCCTACTCATGGATCTATACTACAATCAATATCACAACAAGCCCGAAGAAACAAAAGCTGTAGAAGATTTGTTGCCAATTTACTACAGGCATTCACAAAATTATTTGCCATTGTTCAATATTCAAGCTTTATTTCAGTTTATTTAAGTTTTCTCAACTATCTACTTGTATCGTGTTTATTGTCAAACAGAATTAAAAGAGGACTCATAGTTTTTTGTTTCGTTTCACAGACTACTTATAGGATTGTGTACTGTACCAACTGCGTTTCAGAGCTTGACGAGTTGAATCTTCAGATAGCTGTATTAATTAGCATGGGCGTTAAAATCAAAGAAAAATGTCTAGGAAAGTTTACAAACTGACTAACTTATGTGATCTAAAAGTTAATAGGAAAAATTGAGTATTTGGCATCAAGAAATCAGATATTCGAATCAAGTATTTGAACCAGTTACGAAGAGCTTAAGAATACTAAAATTGTTGTAATATCAACATAGTATAAAGTAATTTCTCAGTCTCTTCAGTTATAATCAGTGATTCATAAAAGATTATTAAACGATAGTTGTACATTGAATAACCGTGGAATGGTTTCAATAATTTTATGAAAAAATTATCAACTGCAGCGAATTTCGTTTTTTGATAACAAAGGAAAGACATCATTCTCGATAAATATTGGAATTTTGAAACCATTTAAGTAATTTTAAGCCAAGTTTATGACAGAGGAGTAGAACGGGCCATAGAAAACTCTTAAAAGGTTACTGCGTGACTAGAAAATTTAAGCTTTATTTTTACAGAAAAAATGAGTAAAATCAAGAAATCACAATCGCTTATATGAAGAAGGCTAGCATTATATCCCAGTTTCAAATGTCCTTTGCCAATTTTATTTTTGAGCTCCACATTTGACTATAGTCTATCAAGATTATGTTTAGTTTAATGCTAACAGTATTTGATGAAAAAACCAGATGTTAAAGAAAGTAAATTCAAGTGATGATTTATAAATGTTTTAAAAGTTGTTTAGCAAAGTGATTTGGATAAAGGATAACGAAGACGTAGCAGTCTGTTCATTAGTAAAATGGTTGCATATTGGAATCTAAAAGATGCGAATAGAAAGAGATTTCTGAAAAATCTAAGCAATTATAGGTTCATTGGAAAATCGGTGGTGTATAACGATGTTGACAAAAAATATAAATATACCAGACTGGTATTGAGTGTACATTAACTCGACGTCTTCGAGTATAATTCGGCAATATTCAGAGTAATAAATTATTTGATTACATACAACATATTTATTGCTGGATATGAAGAAAAATATTGAAAATGATGTGCAAATCTACGTTATTTATGTGAGTCGGAACTTTACACCAGAAAAATCGTATAATTTGAACACGTAGCTAACTACATATCTCATTTTGGTAAATCCATGAAAAATTCGATCATTTGTTTGTTGTAATAAATTGGTTAGTCCCAATCTCTTTTTAAGACAATATGATTCAATCATCTCTAGAGCCTTCGAACACCATTGAGCTTATCGACTTGCTATACAAAAATTAATATCGTCATTTCGGAGAAAGGGCTTTGTTGGGAAACTGATGAATCGTTAGCTGTCAAATTTAACATTACACAAGAGTCTATATCACCGAAGTCGAGAAAAATGAAATGACTTCATATCACTTCAAATTTTATCGAAAAGAAAAACTAGAAGTCATTATGCCTTTTATACAATCTTTTATATTGTTTAAGAGTTCATTGTTAGATATTTAATAGAACTAGTGACATCATGCGTACTCTTACAACAATATATACATTACTTTTAGACAAAATTTATTTATATTCGATTCATTTCAGTGCATCAATGTATTCATTAAATCTACATTGTATTATAATCTACAAGGGCGAGTCACATCCTTTTGAGAGATTATGCTATTTATATTATTTGACACTAATACAATAATACCAATGTTCAATCGTTCGCATAAGAACGTAATCATGCATACATTTATACGTGTATCCCCCTTACAACAATTATAAAATATAATCATACTCAAATTTTACAATTGCAGTTGCATATATGTTTTCCGTATGTATTTCGATTGGATTTTACGTAAAAGTATCAAAGGTAAAATTATGCATAATTCTCATTAAAATGAAATACAATGCTTAAAAATATCACCCCGTGAATTATTTGTGTTATATTATATTCAATTCTATAATTTGAAATCTTTTAGATTAAGAAACATTTTAGAAATTTCAAAAATTATATCTCTAAATAAATAAATAAATAAAATACATCTATAATTCTGAATAAGATTCAGTTATAAGTTTACCTAAAATTAAACTGATAATTGTATCAAAAATTTTATCTAAATAAAATATATAAAACATTATAAAGTATCATTTAATATTTTAATAACGTCAATATATTGCCAATAAATTAAATAATTGAATGATAACGGGTGAACAAAGTACACTGGGTTCTTTTCTATTGGGTTTTAAAAGTCCATGTCGAAACAATTGTAATAAAATTTAATTGTTAAAAGAAAATACTGCTGGAATTTCTTGGAACAAGTTCATTTTATAAAAAAAAATTGACTTCCCTATATCCTTGGTGAATTATTATTTCATATATTATGTAATGAAAATATTGTACAAATACTTTTGAACTCGGTAAGTACTCACAGTGACAAAGATCTATTGATGTATAAAATTTATAAATAAATGTATTAATAACAATAATAACTCAGTAAGACAGTTAAAAGAAGCAGAAATCTCATTTATAGTTAATATTAAGTATTCATAAATAAAAGGAAATTGATGTCGAAACTAATTCTTAGATTTACCATGGAAAATCGTAGTTTTTTATGAATATTTTGTGAACAAGGTGTTAAACAATACTGTTTCAAAACAAGATTTCTAATACATTCTGAATTCTACTGATGAAATTGTAGTTTGATATGGGAAATCTTGTTGATCGTGTATCTGATAAACAAAAAAGAAAATATCATAACACGATGATAATTTGACACTGCTTTATCAATCTTTATTGAAACTATCTATACTAGATGCTTCGTATTGTTGGATGTTGAACAATGATATAGTATTGCAGAAAATCGAACTGAAGGCCAAATCAAATAGAAACAAATTATGGAGAAATAAGTAATTTCCAACAACAAATGGAGTGACACGCAATAGCTATGGTACAAATAAAACCAAGACAATATTTTAAGAATTCAGGAATAAAATCAAATACGAAGAACTAAGTAGCTCAGAATAAACCGACGATCAATTCGAGAAAGCTCTGATGGTCGTGGAAAATCCCAATCATTCAAATAACCATGTAATATACGACGATAAAAAAGAAGATTAGTCTAACAAAAGAAAGAGAAGGTTTGAAGCAAACCTGTAATAGAGACAGAAGCCGAATGATAATGAGTGGAAAAGACAAACATTTTAATTTGAAATAAATGTTTATAGTTCAATTTAAACATTGATATATTCAGTAAATCTAGGATTATTATCAATGAAGAATTAGTGATGAAGATGTGAAAAGTAAAACTTATTGAAATCATTTATTGAAAATAAGCAAGTGACGATTTTCTAATAAATATACACATTTGAATTATAAATTGTAAAATATTATAAAACAAATATCTATATGATAACATTACGTAATCAAATGTAACAATTGTAACGAAAATTAAAATACCTGACAGCCTCCTGACTTAACATTTACAAACACTAATAGAGGATGTATATCATTCGGGATAGCTGATATCTCAACTCTAGGCAAAATAATCGCTGTTAATGCATTATCATCAAAAGTACTTTCTTTAAGAATGTTATATGCTGCCTCTGCTTTTTCGGCATTAGAATAAATAAGAACTAAACTTCCAGAGTCATAGTAAATAACTTCTGAATATTTGAGCTAAATAACGAATCAATTGATAATAACAAAACCTATGGTATTCCATCTATTTGTTGGAGTTAATCGATCACTTAATATTCTTTCGTAAAGTTTTTGACTAAGACCTTTTTTCAGATTTCCAACATAAACCGCAACACCACCTGTTCCATAAGGATCTGCAACGGATCTGATATAAAATCTGGTGAGTGTAAAAGCTCGTAGGCTTTCTTTTTGTAATCTTTCAAGAACAGACCATAATAGTTCATCTTTTTCAATAACACGCTCAGTTATACCACAATCAAGCGATGTTTCTACTAGATGGAATTTGTGGCTGTTCATATGCTATATAATTTTAAACATAAATATCTTATTTAAAATAATTATTAAAATAAAATAATATAATGATAAATCTAATCAAAAACTTTCGAATAACAATGATATGCAGCACGTCAAACAATATAAGAATAACGTCATCGCAATAATAATACGAATATTTCAATAGATTTTCGTACAATTTATATCAATAAGTGTGAGTATTAATTTGGATTAAACGAATATCGCAATAACATAACATAATAAACCATTTTATTGGTTCAAGTTTATAACATCAATATCAAGAAGTGACATTAAAATCTTTTGTCATAACATACTCATAGCTCAATAAAATTAATGTCATTGAAAATTTCGTTGGCACCCAAAGACAAAAATTACAAAAACATATTCTGAATTTTTATATGATAATATTACACTCATCAGTTTTTTCATTAACTTCATGATGATTATTTCGATGACTATTTCACTTTAATTAAGAGTATTTTTGTTTCCTAAAAGATATTTGATATTTAAATTGAGAATTTAAACCATGTCTGTCGAAAATGTAGAAAATTTCATCTCATTGATCTAAAATTTTAGTTAAATGATAATACAAAATTGTTTGCCTTGGAAATATTTAGTTATAACAATCAAATATGGTTTCTTAAACCAATACTATATATATAAGTGAAATATCATCGAGATTGATCTTTGAAAATCTAATCTTTTAGATAAATATCTGCCCTGGTCTCCCTTCCTTTATAGTTTCTCTATTTCAATAAAGCGAAATATTTTAATTATCGATTTTTCTCTAAGATATTCCACAAGGAACACATTTAAAATTAATACACTAGTATGAAAAATAATATATAATATAATAATAGCATAAAATTTCTATTTATGAGCATAATAACTCTATTTTTTAATTGAAATAACGTGTTTTATTTTCAAAATTCACATCACGTATGAATGTTATGAAACTATTTTATAAAAGGAATTCATTACGGAAATATTTTTATTATAAGTAACAGTCAAAAGCATCAATTCTAATTTTTCTAGATTTATAAAATTTAAATTTTAATTCTGGTGATTTAATCATTGTAAGCCGCAACTATTTTAAAAATTCCCGATATCAAATTATATTTAAATACAATTATTTAAACAAATTAAATCTTAAAAAATTTTAATTCAATTTCAAATGCTGAGAATGTTATCGCTACAAAATCTAACAGTGAATTTTGATGGGTAGGGGG
>JBBMOY011603630.1:0-13830 GCA_037951405.1 Platydemus manokwari | reverse complement strand
CATTATATTGCTTATCCCCTAACACCGTTATTTATACAAATTATTATTTTGATTCCATTATTCATTTATTATTTACTTGAAAACATATTATTTGCTACAATTTATAATTTATTTTTAGTCACATTTAAACGCGTGTTATTTATTTTTCAATTTCGCAATAAATTGAGTAGCTTCCATTATTATTTCTATTATCAGGTTTTATTTCATGTTCGTAATTCACATATTTTCCCATCTTATTAAATTTAAAGATATAATAATCAGTTATTGTATTTAGAGCCATTACAAAATGTCGTAATTTTGAGATTCTATTGGTAAAATACTCACGGCAGATTGTAGGAACATTTGACGAAAGAGAAATATATTTTTAAGAGAATTTTTTCTCCATTTAATTACAGCAGGTGTTTACGTAAAAATTGTTATAAACTTATAACATTCTTTGTATTAAAACTAAATGGAAAATTTTCATGATTTGAAGTGCAACAATATGCTCGAGTATTGAGATAATAGAATATTTTATAAATCTTTTTAATCTAGTAGATTTAAAAACATAAATCTCATTTGACTATGACGTATATTTTGAGGCATCAAGAAATTTCCGATGTGCGATTTCTCGATACTTCGGCGAATGAGATGGTCGTAAATTATGTTCAAGATGTTAATTAAATAATTATCAGGTAAATAGAAAATAAAATTTTTAAACAGTCATCAACGTTAATCAGAAATCTGTTTGTTGGAATTATTTTGAATATGTCAAAAATAACTCGAAATTACGGCCAAAAAATCATGGAATTAAGTGTGTACATACATTAACAGACTTACACACTATCTTAGTACACAACTAAAGACTTCTAAATTAACACCCTGTTATGGGTTCTGAGTGCACTGCGATTTGATATTGTTCTTCAGTTTATACAGAATTTAAATTGAAAGATAAGTTTGGGAATAGAATTAATTGAGTGTGATTTTCTGGTCAAAATAAACCTTTTTATAATTCAAATAATCTGATAGATCAATATTTATAGCAACCCATTGGTGTGATATATTTCAACGATTATTATTAATTTTATTTAATAACTAAATTATATTTCCTGCTTTAAGAAGTGTTCTTTCTTTATGTGATAAAATTTGAAAAATAATGGTTTAAATCTATTACCATTTGAGATCGGTTTTAATTAAATAGAAAGTATAAATTTAGAATTTTAAAGGATATTGGTATTAGGTATAAATTAGGTACGCATTTTTAAGAAAACTGAGAAAGGAAATAGTTATTGATTATGAGAATTTAAGGCCTTACTTCACCAATGAAGGAAAAGTGTTATATGTTCTGAAGGATCTGGTTCATATTAAGAAGACTTTGGAGCACTGCTAAGAATAGAGAATCATAAAATATAAAATGAATCATTAACCCACCTCCTACTACCTGCAGGCAATTGAAAGAGATGAAACCTACTTTAAAGGAAACACTAGAAATTAAACGAATATAATTTTAAATTTTGTTAATATATATAGCAGAAATCAGTTATGGTTGCCTACATCACACCTATGATTAAGAAAAATATGCAGGTATACATGACCTTAATTTTTAAGGAACGAACACTATTTGCATCAATAAAAGTAAATAATAAATAGGTTGATGTTATGATTGAGTTAGGATAGTATATTTTGATAGTATCTAAATGTTTCCATACTAAAATAGAAACAGAAATATAGTTTGTAGAGAGAAAACCAGAAAAAGAACACGATTGACCACATATGATAGGAAGACTTATAATAAAAATCGAAATATAATGCAACGTATTGTAGATATAGTGTGGAATTGTCAATTCCAATGATATGGGTCGATATAAATTAGAGCAACTCGGAAATGTAGCCATAGAATTTCAAATTGGAAATCTTACTAAAGCCTTATCTAGAAGTTTAATGCATAAATCCAAAGAAATATATTTAAATGGCGTATTGATTTTCCATCGTTGTATCTGAAGTGGTATACTATGTTTGTGTCACAGCAAACTGACAATTGGTGCTTATTGTTCTATCCAAAGATGTAGTTTGCACATAAATATAAAATTCCATTATATTTGAAAATAAAGTAAAGGTTAATCATTAGACTTATAAGAAAATTCCAATTAAAAACATGATATAAAAATTTATAACAGTATTATAAAGGAAAAACAAAAAAACAAAATTGAGATCATTAATTAAACAATATTAAAAGAAATAATAGTGAAACGTGAATTCGATGTTGATAATGCTCGTGTTGTTGAACATGAAATACCATTATTGACACAAAATGATACCAAATCGTTAATGTTATGAACAACTGGAAGAAAGTAGAAGGCACAAAAAGTAAATGTTCGAAAATAATATATGACCCAGTTGTCGGCATTGGGATTCAAGTTGGACTTGTAAGAAGAAGGATGTTAGTATTTGATGATGTGTGGATTATAGAAACAATAAATTGCTGAACTTGAAAATCAGAGGCTTTAATCAATGGTCCAGATAAGAATTTATTTATATGCTATATTATTTCCAAGGAAATGTAAATAAAATATAAATTTTCGATACCAAGAAACGTCGATGAATTTATATCTTTCATTGTATATTATGAAAGTAAAGTATCATTCCGTTAGAATAAACAAAAGAGGCTTCAAATTTATTAAAAATTAACGTCTAAGTATCAAATATAAGGAAACTCTTCGTGTTAATGACGAATTCAATTGGATTTACAATTGATGTGGTAATGGGTATACAGGGGCCAAAAGGATCGGATTATTGAATATGCGAGATGAGCATGAAAGGTTAAGGGAAAAGTTTTCTCAGAACTTGGAATCAATTTTTTAGATACGCACTTATAACCGTATTTATTTTGGTTATAGAATTATGACTAAAATATAATCTCTTATTGGATTATAAATCATAAATATATTGCTAGGAGATAAATTAAATGAGTCAAGATACTGTTACTAATTTTATAGATTCATGTGTTCAGGTAGTATTAGTAATTGATTTATATGCAATCCGACTTCAAAAATTGGTGTACAAATATGAATAATAGCCTGAATTATCAAAAATAAATAAAACAAAATTCAATAATTTATAATTGATAATAACAATTACAGTAATTATTGACAACCACCATTAACAACAATCACTTAATAATTAAATAAGTAAATGCTTATTAAACAGATAATCAGCACGGTTTTTTTAATTGGTCAATACTTATAATAAATTGGAACAATCAATTATGATTATGATGCGATCTCATGTGCACTGTCAGCAAGAGCCCTTGTTGGTGCAAAGGTGATTAGATCCTATGTGTTAGCGTTAGGAGCGCTAAGTGTGATAAATTACTTTCAATTATTTAATAGTTACCTCTTCAATTAACCGGTAAACCAAATTAAAGAAGTAACATGCCATCTAAAATTTTACTACTGCTATTCAACTCTTGTATAACTCATCTATAAAAATATACAAAAAATCCAAATATTCTACCCATGCGGTACTATGATCGTGCATTAGAATGTGATTTATCTCCAAGGAATGCATTATCCAGTACAAAAACAAAATATTATTAGATCATAATTTAGAAAAATATTAAATAACTATTTTAATAAGTCATGTAGAATACACATATCCAGGCCAAACGCTGAAGCTTGATCCAATAAAATTCACCCCATACTCTCTGGGTCCATGTACATGACGACCATCTATATCCAGAGTTTATGAATAGTAATAAATATATTAATATTCTGAGACTCTTTAACAAAATGGCCAGAAGATTTTGCAATCAAAAATCATGTAGCCAAGACATTGCCACATACATTAGTGTAAATTTCTCATTAAACATTAACTGATTGTGGAACTAAATTTCTGAGTGAATGATAACAAAACTGTTTAGAATACTGAATTACCATATCGTCCACAAAATGATGGATTAATGTGAATATTCCATTAATATGCTATTATCGTAGACTGGAAGAATTTAACGAGAGAAAGACCTGTAATTTATTCCTTCCTCATTTGTATATAAAAATACAATTCACGAGTTCACAGAAATAATGTAATTTAATTTAATGTAATCGGAGAGAAACAACGTACCTACATATTTAAATTGTAAAGAACCTGTTACAGTATATGAAAATTAGAAGATTGTTAATGATTGTCACAAGGAAATTTGTCGTCAGTTTAACCAAGAGTAGGTTTATACAGAAGAACAATATATACCCGAAACGAAATCAAATCTTACTCATCATACTCATGATATTAATGCTACCGGTCTCAACTCAAAAACAACAAATTATTAACAGAGTTTGTTTTGTTTTAAAAATATTTATTAACACCAAAACTAAAATGACACTAATATAAATTACTACAATATTCAATGGTTTAAATAAAACTATAAAAATTACACGAAAACTTTATTAAGCTTCTGGGGAAGATTTACGGTTAATTGTCTGCACACTCTTGCAACAAAACCACCTTTCAAGGAATTGAGACAAAGCTATATAATCGGAAATATGCACGAGTTTTATAATACCGATCAGTTGTTTAAATAACTAATCTAACTCACGTTAATGGGCATATAATTGAAATGAAGGCTTGGTACAAAACCTTCTTTGCAAATATGGATGGGATCGAATACCAGCAGAATGGCTTTTGAAAATTCGACGTCATGAATAAAGGGATAACGCATTACGAACTAATGGTTCCGGTGAAAGTAATGGAGTTTGAACCCCTATTTATATGATTCGAGAGACGAATTTAATCGTCACGGATTATTGGAGAAAATAAGTACAATTAAATTTATTCCCCAAAGATTTTCCATTTATTTTATTAGGATAAAACTCGCTAGTTGCTTTTGGAATATAAATAATATAATATTTCTACATTTAATGTCCAAAATTTCCTTGAAAGGTAAAAATTATTATTTTTTCTTAATCGTACAGAAAATCATTGTTCTTATTGCTATCATTATAATAATTATTATTATTATTTCAATAAATAACCCAAAAGCTTGATTCATGAAAAAATTTAATTAAAAGATAAAAAATATGATGCGTTTGGGGTTTGAAATTTTTATTAATCTTATCAGTCTCCTAATTTAATTCTTATTACTGTTGATGATCACTGTTGTCTTAATCAGTCACACGTGGTTCTGATCAAGCCCTAGGTAGGATCTATTGAACCTATTTAATTCTTTCTTCGCCTCGCGTTTAATATTATATGATGATAATATCAAACGGCAACAATGATCAATTTTTAATAAAATTATCTTTATGCCTATGTTAAAAACTATGTAATACTTTATTTAAACTATCAGTTTCTATCAGTCTCAATTAATCAATAACTATCAATTTAATAACAAACTCGTGTTTTATAAAAGTTTATTGACACAGATATTGCGTAACAATTATATAAATTACTACAACTAATATGGTTAAAAACAAATTCAATACAAAACAACGAACAACCTTATCAAGCTTCTGGAGAAGATTAACGGTCAATAAACTGCACACTCTTGCAGCAAAACAATTTTTCAAACGTTTAAGATAAAACTCTATAATAAGACAATATGCACGGCTACTATACTACTGATCAGTTGTTTATAGAATTAATCTAACTCACGTATCTTGGGGCATATACTTGACCAAAACCCTTGTGCAAATTCTTCTTGGTCAAATATGAATCAGGTCGAATACGAGCAGAATGGCTTTGAAAATTTGACTTCACGTGGCAGACGGTTTTTTGAAATACGACTTCACACAATTTGGTTGTAACAGGCGGTAAGTTCGGAAATTATGACGTTTTCCGCCTATTTATATGAATCGGGAGACGAATTTAATCGTCATGGATTATTGATGAATAAATTAATTCCCTAATGATTTCTCCTATAATTCGTTCAAGATAAAATTTGCTCGTTATTATTATACCGATGGAATATAAATAATTCAATATTTTAACCATTTAATTAATTAAACAGAAGCTTGATTTAACATAAATTATTTATAATGATAAGATAAAATACACCGCTTGATTAATCAAGCCTTTCCAAACATCGTTACATTAAATATGCTTGAATAATCACGCCCCAAAAATAGTAACCTAATTGTTACTTTTACACAGTAAAACTAAAATAACAATAAACGCATGAGCTATAAAAATTGCTACATTTATACATATATTTATCAAAATTGTTACATCAATATCAAATGCTATCAAGCATGATTGTTGACTGTCAAAATTGTTACAATTTATTTTCTCATTTGGATAACTTTGCCATTTCCCCAACAAATAAAATACAATGCTTGATTAATCAAGCTTTACACTAAAATTGATACAAAATTACCGCTTGAACAATCAAACCCAAAAATGGATACATTACAAAAAATAAAAATGTTATAATAACAAATGCCTGTACAGCCAAGCTATGCATTATTAATGTTAGCTGTCAAACCGAGTCACACTTGGCTCATCAAAATTGCTACATTAGATTGCAGCTGGATTGAACACTATTTTGCCGAATCCCTAACACTTGTATTAATAAACGGTTAACAAACTCCCTTCCGCTGAGCAAAACCAGCTACCTTTCAAGAAGATTGAGTTAAACCCGATAACAAGAAATAAACACTAAAATATGAATTGGTATTTTATATAAATATATCTTACCGCAGGGTCTTTCATTAAAATATAGGCATATACAGAAATCCTGATCTCCGACAATGAATTGTCTTCTTGCACTGATCTTCATTTGCAGAAACATGTCCCATCCTGGTACATAATAATTGTCTAACTTTATCTCCAATAATGTTTCAAATTGGAAGTGGTAATTTTGACTGCGGCTTTATATAAGAAGTGATGAGTCACTCACAGATATTCGATGCGATTAAATTTAATGCCAATGCATTTATTATTTTCAGGTTATAATTTATTTATTGCAGTGAAAAATTTAATTGACTGATTATTTTATCAAGTGACAGCAATATTAAATTTTTGTGCAAATGGAGTCAATATCCCCGAAAATAATTGCTACAAAGTCAATTTTTTCAAAACCCTAACACACGCACATATATAAACCTTGATATTCTGAGGGTTGTTCATTTCTAACTTTTGATAATGATGATTCCGATAATAATTTTGATTTGCGCTTTTCGCAATTGCTTGATTGTTGATTTCTCAATCATTGCAAAGATTCTCAAATGTTATATTGGTATTCAATAATGTATTTGGATAGATAGCAATTAATATCTTCTGTGTTCCATAATTGTCGCTAATAAGCGAAGTGTTTCCAAATTCTCTTCTCAAATGTATTGCGGTTACGTGAAAATTCTAGAATGATATTTTCTCTAAATTTTGTGCAATGAGAATACAAAAATGCTATCCAAATGAATGTGAGAATATATCTAAATCTTTCTTCTCTGATGTTTTATATTGCATGATTTAAAACAAATGCTTTACCTGGAGAAATCTACTTCCTAGCTTTGATTAGAACAAAGTTTATTTAAATTAAAAGCCAAATTAAGGAAATCTTATACTTTTACCAGAGATATTTAAAGTTGCAATTTTTTCTTATTTTTGTTAATTGTATTGATCTTTATCCATAATGAAGATCTTGCAGGACTCCACACTAAATCTATAATTGATTTCTCAAAATTATCATTATAATAGCAAATAGTCAGTATTCACACCAAAATTATTTAAAAATAATAAAAATTTATCCTTAAACAAAAACAAACAAAACTTATTAAAAAAATTAATTCGTAATTACTGAATTCTATAACAATTGACTATAGAGAAATATAATTTTGTTAAAATCCGATTTGCTTGTAATGTTATCAGGTTTTATAATCCTGTTCATTAATGAGACTAGATGTAACGATTGTAGCAAGCATCTTCAGCCGGTTATACCATGAGTTGGAACTTCAGAAATTAAACCATCGAATAGAAGTTAAGTACATGCAACAAATGCAAACTATTAAATAAAAAAATTCGCATCAAACATAATTTGTTGTCAGTAGAAGCCATTAGAACAGTGTTTTTATTTAGACCACTTAATTTAATAACAGACAAGTATCTACAATTGACTTAAACAATATGTACTAATAGAACAATCCCAAAACACCATCGTTCACTGGAAAAAACAACAGTTTTTTAACAACTACTAATGAAAGTATAATAAAATGTTAAAATGAGAAAATAAATCCATAAAATAATAATAAATCATATTTCACGTTTAATTTTGAAAAAATTATTTTGTTGATCATAATGACATAGAAATTAACTACAATCTCGAAAGGTTCTCATAATAATTAATAAATTTGAATTCGAATACTCAAAGAATCACACAATGATAACCAACAATTAATGTTTGATATTATACGAATAGCAAATAACTTTCGTTTTTTTATCATCAAAAATGATATTTTCTAGCTTTCATTATTCGATATCTCATTGGATAAATTCAAAAAGGTTTCAACGTTTTAGACTTTTCTTAAGAACTTACAAATTTTATTAGTGCACCACTGAATTCTCATTGGTTGAAAAATCACCAATGAAATATCAGATAACCACCATTGACTGTTTCAATTATAATTCATAAATTGTAAAAATATTATTTAAATCTTTATCACAAGTGTTCGATTGTCAAATTATATTAGATATTGAAGGCGTTATATTTTGTGATCGAGTGTCATTGACCATACTGTACAAACCTTATAAATATTAATAAAGCTATTGTTGCTCTGTTGAATGAAAATATGTAAAAATAATGAAATAAAATGTATCGATATTATTTGCGGGAACTCAAATCGTATAAAATTAAATTTCCATAATAAATCACTTGTTATAATATCAGATATAGATATATGCGGGTGAAAATCGATTGTGATGAATATATGTATTTTGAAAAATGTTTGAGTAAACCGTTAAAATCACCAAAAAAAATCATTTTCGATAACGATATCGTTTGAAATGAAAATATAACTGTAACATATCTCGATAAAATTGACATTTGTAACCATGTCGCTCACTTGTTTCCCATTCTCGATTAACGATTTTAAATGCGATATCTTCATATGGCGGGCCAGCTTTGAATGTGATCATAGCATATTGATCATCATCTAAACAAGGGGTCAATTCAAAAGTGGGTGTTTTGGTTTTATCGATCAAATCGGGATAGAGAATGTTGAATTTATATCCCTGAACGATTTTCGGTGGTGGATTGTCCATATCGTAATGGGTCTGATTATATTTGTTCCAATCGAATCCAGTATTGACTCGATTGAGAAATCGCGGTTTTCGTGGCCGATATTTGTCAGACCATAGAAATGATTGTTCTTCAATGGCGATTTGTTCGGCAAAATTGATATCGCCTTTCTCGTCACCGTCTTGGACGAGTTTCAACAATTCGTCTTCTTGATTGATTTTATGACTACCAAATTGGATAAACTTTTTCCTCATGAATTCCAATTTTTTCTCATCATCTTCAGCGAGATAAATCACATTTTCCAATGCTTCATCACCAATATCTTCCATTGGCAACAAAACTGGACTGTACCGATGATGATCATATTCTTCTCGCTCCAATTTTAATTCGGTTTTTTTGGTATTCTTATTTTTCGATTCTGTTGATTCGTCTTTGATGGCAGCAACACACGGAAAAAGCGGCTCAACTGCCAGACCTTGTTCGTGTTTTAATTTAATCAATTTAATTCGTAAATTATTCGAATGACGTTCTTGGAGTCGTTTTTTGGCAATCAAAACTTTGGACAGTTTACAGAAATATTCATAATAAGCCACATCGATGTGTCGACGGTCGCCCGTTTCTAGCATTTTCTGAGCATCATTATACAATTCTGTGGCTTCATCTATTGTTCCATGCAAAATCATTTGTTTCATGTCTTCCACGCATTCTTTCGTCACGCCTTCAGTTCGACCATCATTGTCTTTTTTTATCAATTTTGCCAACTCATCCTCTGCTATCAAGCGAATATCATCCCAATATTGAGTATTTTTTCCCGGTTCCATGTTTCGAGAATATTCGTGAATGTCAACTATCAAATCGTCCAGATCTTCTTTCGATAAGCCAATTAAAAACTGGGTCGGTTCATGGATGATAGCATCGGCATTGTCGTTCATAGTATTTTCTTCCTCATTGACGTATTGAATCAATAAATCGATTGGTTTCGCTCGGCCTTCTGCAATTCGGATTTTTGATCGATTTTTTGCTTGTTCAATATCGAAATTTGAATCGGATTTCCGGCCACGAAAGTTTTGCGCTTCCTTAGCACGTTGCATTATTTCTTGTTCTAGTAATCGTTCCTCGCGTAATCTTTCATGTTCTTTCATTCGTTTTTGAACATTTTCCAACTCAGCTTGTTTTTCTTGGTAATTCAATTGAACTGGATTGTTTTTCTTTTTCCAAACAAATTCCTTTGTTAGATTTGGATCCATAAATGGATTATTGTCATCAGTATATCCACAAATATTTTCTTTAGGAACTTTTGAACCACGCTTAAATCCAGTAGCATCGTAATTATCATTTTTAGCGCGTTCTTTTTTATTAATTAGCTCTGGAGAAGAAGAATCTCTTCGTACTTTCTTGTGCTTCCTTTTGGACTTTTTATGTTTGTCAGAATGCGATGCTGACTTGTGACGTTTGGAAGTTTTCATTCTAATTAATGAATTAAAAACTCACGTGTGTTATGTAATCAAATATATAAACTTACGATTATTTTCTGGATCTCAAAATTTATATAATTAGATGAAATTTTAAATAAAAACAATTGTAAAATAACGTAAAATAAATTGTTGCGATATGTTATAAAATAATTATCTACTAGTATTTTGGGCTAAGCTAAATGAAAAATGTTTAAATGTAAGATAGTAATTAGTAATAAGTAAATCATTTTAAATTCTGAATTGTCAGGGAATAATAAAACAACAGTAATAATTATTAAAGTTTTATTAAATAAATTCAGTTATTTTAATTTTTATGTAATTTTAAAATTACAAAATGAAGATACATTGAAGAAGTTGAAGATAGTTGTACGATTGTGGATAATTTAAAAACACAACATGTATAAACTTTATTTGTGATATTATTTATGATATTATCCACTGATATAATAATTTTTTGCAATGATTCTTTGCATTCTTTTCATGTGCTGTTGTATATTATTTGTGTGCGTATGTTCATATGTACTATTTTCGAAGGAAATTTTTGAGAGATGTTATGGGGAACTATCAGAGCCATTCGATAAACTAAATAATCACAAATATGATTATATAAGTATATCGAAATGTAATGGAAACAATATTGAATTTTACAACAAAAATACGTGAAAAATTTTAAAATTTGTTTTAATGCATCATTTGTTTTACTAACCTCAAGGTCATAACAAAAATCCTACTAAAAACTAAAAATGGAAGTTATTTCATGTCTAGAAATAGAATAACAACAGAAGTTGTTATAAAACCATGTTGATTAAAATTATGTGTTTCGGGCTTGTGATATTTTGTCTTACTTAACTCTTTTAAGATCACTGTTGTCTTGATCAGTCTCTACGATTCCTAATCAAGCCCAAGGTACAATCTTTAAAACCTTATGATTTCTTTTTTCACCTCGCGATCAATACACTATCCTATTGTTTATATGATCTATCTAACAAAACTCCGATTGATAACACATTTCACTACACCAACCCTTATTATTAAAAAACCGATACAACAACTAATACAAAAATTACAATAAACAAATTGATTTTAATACTATACAGTTCTTACCATCAGTCTCAATTAATAATGCACCAGAATAACTTTAAAAGGTATTTAATGACAATGAATTTATGTATAATGAAATTGTGATGTTTTAAATCAACTGGAAGATTTAAAACCCAACTCAATGTTTGTATTACAATGATTTATTATTAAATACAACTATACATGAAATTATGAATTACTACTTTTATGCAATTAGGGTTATAAATTACCACTTATTTGACAACTATATGCAATTATTAACAATGAATATAAATTACTACGATATAATAATGATTTTATACAACTACTTTTATACACTTAAACGATGGGATTATATACGATTCAGGGAAGCTGATTGAGGACCAACAGTTACTCTTCGTGCTATTGGGTCAATGTCCGTTTCTTCAGAGTTTTTTCAGAGATCGTCTCGATAAATAGGAAGAATATGTGCTATATATAATTGAAAATGTAATTTTAAATGTATTATCTTACTGTTTGTTCTTCCAGTAGGAAATACTGGTCATATCCTAATCCCAGTCCGGCAATGAATCGTCGATGTTACGTTTGAGTCCTTGTAAAACTCTGCCTATTGTGTTCAGGTCGTATCCTCGAAACCCCAGCAAACATAATTTTCACTAAATTACTAAATACAAATCAAATCAAAAATTCGAAATAAAATTCAAATTAATAAGAGTAAAGCATAAAATATAAACATATAATAAATAAAAATCTTTAAGGTTAGAGTTAATTATGAACTTGGTAAATTATAAAGGTTAGCAATTGAAAGTTTAAAATAAGTAAACAGTATTGTAATAATTATGACCTACGGAAAGCACACATAAAATATAATTGATAAACAATAAATAAAACTAGACTCCTACTTTAAGATAATTTCATTTCTCGGTGTATTGATCAATACACTAATTACAAAATCTCAACCCAAACTTAACTTTCATCTGGAAGTTTTACATCTTCACATTGATTTTTATATTGGTGATCTGCGTGTATATTTTGTGCCATGTTGCATTATATTTTGATTTGATATTTATTATTCTGTGTTCTTATTACATTTTAAGGTTTTTTAATGAGTGGGATTGGTCAATCTTTATGTGTGTTGTTGTGTAGCTATGGCCTTTTTCCAATTGTAGGTCACCATCTAACTTCACTGTATTTGGCCGATTGCTATGCCTGTATGGCTGTGTAGGCATGCAAATTCTGAAAGTGCCAAAACATGGGTTCCAATTTCGTGAAATTTAGTTTTTTACAGAATTTCATCTCATTCAACATCTTTATTTTGGCCATTCAACTAGAAGCTACTCAGCAGGTAATATGTTTATTAATAAAGTAGTTAATCCTCCAACAAATGTAGTTTTAGGGGGTAAAATATTTTGCAGGTGTAGAAGAGTGTATTAGCAGTGAGCTAATTATTAAAGGTATTGTGTAACAGTGCAATAATAGCCAGGAATACGTTCTGAGCAAAAGCAACCAAAAGAAATATCGGAACTTGGTTTTAGTTTTATTAACTTAGCTTTATCGGGACAAGTGTCCTTCTCATATTGATATTTTATGTATAGTGTAATTAAAATATATCTTATTCAGAAAAATTATTTGTTTTTACTCAGTGAACACCAGATTTAGAATAAGAGTCAGATTATATTATTAGAACCGAGACGTTAGGTTAGAGCACTTCTTAACACACACGCACACACACATACATATATATATGCGTGTGTGTCTCACATCGATGAGGAATCTTTTACTAACAAAAGTTACGATATGGTGGAAGACATTATGGCACATAAAACAACGAAAGAGGACCTAGTGGCATTTCTGGTAGTCCATTGCTCAGAGGATGCGGAATTGGAGAAAGAAATAAAAATGAATGATATTGTCGAATTATCGAAGATTAAGACTTAATAAAGATAAATCAAATAAGAAAATAATGTATATAATAAGAAAAAGAATAAAAATAGTAGAAAGATCAAGAGTGACTCCTCAGAAATAGATGAAAAAACGCAAGAGAAGATAATAAAGTTTATAACTAAAAAGAACTCATACAATTATAAAGAAGGC
>JBBMOY011602519.1:0-13832 GCA_037951405.1 Platydemus manokwari | reverse complement strand
TATGTTTAAATGATTTGGTAAAACAAAAACTTTAAACAACTAAAAAACATGAATAACTTTTGACTCAGCCTAATATTGTGATGAGAATAACTATATCGATTAACTGAAAACCAATCATAACTTATACCCACAACTTGGATGAAGGTTATTAATAAAGTTATTCACAATGGTTAAGGTCTCGAATTCAGCGGTGTGATAATTTTATATATTTAAGCATTACTTAATAATTAACTAGAAGAAATTAATTTGAATTGGTCCACCAGATGATTTCGAGATAACTGTGACTCAAATGGGAATTATTATTTCATTTTAATATTGTTTCACTATTCCTAAAAGAATTATGTTCATATTGTAGACATTTCCGTGATACTGTCGAAACAATTATCGGTGATTGTAGAAGCAATACTGGTCGAGTCCCGGATATATTTGAATTGATAAAATGTGACAAATGGCTGCGATTTAACAAATCCACAATTCATTTATTCGATGTCATTACAAATATCAACTTGTCTCAAATGGACAATGTCATTGCAGTGAAACATTTCTTCAAGAGTCAAACTGCCAATTGTAAATTCCACGAACAAACACTGAATTTGTTGACTCCACATTTGGTTAATCTTTTGAAACCCAATTCTGATATGGATTTCGATAAGACGTTGGAAATTTTAATTTGTGTCACCCAAAAACTTGGTTTATTTAGCGGGAAATTTGTGAGTTTGTATTGAACTTAATTTCCATTACGTTCTCTCCATTCCAGTACTTTATCAAAGAGGTTCTTCCATACATTATCAGTTTATATCCGAATGTTAAGCATCTAGTTAAAAGTCAACACGCTCTCCTTTATCAACGCACATTTTTGAATCTCCTTTTAATTAGAATCGGTATGGTGGAGTTTTTGAATAGTATCACTGAACGTTTGGTTCAAATGCTTGTGATGGGTCAAAATATATTTGGGACAATGAAAGAATCGAATATTCCTGATATAGATACCAAAAGCATTTATAATGATAACGATTCATTAAATGATTGTGAGAACTCTTCCATTTGGTAAGTATCTTTCATTATTTATTGACTAATAATTGTAATATTGGTGATTTTAGATTTACTTCTTTTAATATTTTATCTTCATTATTCGATTAATTATTAATGTTTTTTCTCACCAAAATTGAAATTTTTTATTAAAGAATTATTTCAAGCATATTTCGACTTGATTTCTTTCTTTGAATTTGGATTTCTTATTTTTGATTGTGGATCCAATTCGAGAGTAATCATTGTCTTAACTATCACAATCGAAACGAAATTGATTTCCAATGATTTTTTATTGATTTATCAGTGACATATTCATGTTTATTATAACACGTTCCACGTCGATTTAAATATTATAATTGGTTGAGAACTATTACAAGTCTTGCAACCTAATAATACTATCCACCATAGAGTTTGTTTTAATAAAGCTGCCTGGAAATCCCATTTAGGTTGTCTATCTCTAAATATCTAATTATTTTCTCTCTTCTGTAAATTAATTTCAATAATTTGGTCATCTGCAATTAAATTCCAAACACACACACACAGTCATACATATATAGTACAACTTGGTTAATTTTACTCTAATCGAAAATCCTTTCGCTATTGGCTACCGAAATTTCTTTAATATCTCTAAGACAATTTATGATATTTTTATTTAAATTTTATGGTTAACAATATTTTGTGGTTAAATTTAGTTGGTCTGATTGTTAGTTATGAAATATCTATGTACAATTTGGAAGATCCACTTAAAATAAATTCAGAGTTCTAGTTTTATCAATTATGAGATGGTAAAAACCACTCCTAAGCGCATGTGTGAATCTAAGATGTCGCGTTGCTGATATTTTGTTATTAATTAGTAAACTCGGCTAATATTGTTATTTTCTCTGGAACGGATAAAGTGATATTTAATCGATTATCATACAGTATAATTTGATCATAATGAGAAATCAATTTCACTTAATATCTATTTTTAAGTCGAGTATAATTAGTGTTTCTGCTGCTTAAGTTTTCAATATGGGGGAGGGGAATTTTAAACATAATTTCTGTAAAATTTATTTTATCGACGAAATACGTTTAGTAGATTTTTAATATTTTATATTTTTTGATTTTAATCTTTGAGAGTTCTGGTTAACAAGTCTATTTTACGAGTTGTCATTTTTAAAATAGATAGCTTTAATTTATCTATTAATTAAAACTATCTTTATCTTTCAGGTATACTCATAGTGGTGGTGGGTATTTTTATTATTTGAATGGATGATATAATAGAAATGAGTTATTTATTGAATTCTATGAATAATAATCACCATCTGTGACATATGTAGTGTTTCAGATGATGATAATGTTCTACGAGATCAGAGATGTTCACAAATTAGTGGCAATTCCGATGGAGATTCAGTGAAAGCGGATATTGTCCTAGGAGTTCCTGAACCAGATTCAATTAGCCAGTCTAGCTTTGATATGGAGTGAGATTTGAATGTTCTTCAATTTTATTTATATATCATTTGATTTTTGTTTTCTTCTTGTCAATCAAATCGATAATAATCGGGAAATTTTCAATAATTTACTGATATTGTCTTATATAGAACTACCTTCATTTTAAAATAGCACTTTTCTGTAAATCTTTTAAATGTTATTTAATGTGATCATTGATAGTTGGGTGTATTTTATCTGAAAACTATTCCATTCCAATGTGTAACTATATTACTTATAAATTGTAATGATATCAATATATAATTAAATTGGGTTAACGAATGTCTATAAATGACAGGTGGTATGGTAAATGTTTCTGATACATGAAATCAGAAATATAATTATGTAGCCGTTAATAAAATTACCAAGCACCAATATGATATAAATTCTTTAAATTATTGATAAAACTTATGATGCATTGAAAAAGATTCATTAGCTAATGAGATTTTAATGATTTTTTAAAGTGCAATTCTTTATAAAAGCTGTTATACAAAATTAAGATGCTATACGGCAGTGTTTCACACAATGGTTTTATTTTCGTCGAACTTTTCCAAAATGGATTCAAAACCCAGGATAAGATATTTTAAATTAAATTTATGAAATGAAAAATCAATAAACAATTCTATGATTAAATTTATATTATGTCCGTGTTCTCCTTTCCGAAATAAAATATAGAAATGATAAGTAAATAATTACGAAAATGGATTATGTATATCATCAAGATCAAATCGAATTTTATTTAAAAGCACGGAAAATGTGATATGGATGATTGGTTGATTTTCATCTGTTATTTATGATAAATCAAAATTATTTTTAGATTGAGCAACTCGTAAATCCTTTTCAATATTTTTCCAATTTTGACGGTGTGAGGTTTATTTAGAGATATGATGAATAATTAAAATTTATATTGAATCGATATTATTAAAAACTGAACCAAAAGATATTTTTAAAAACTTATTAAAAATTACTATAGCATATTAATATTTATAAAAAGGATCATGCTTTAAAAATGCTGTTAAACTCTCAGTTTTAAAATTATTAACATTATTAAACATAAAATTTAAATATTTTTTAAAAAATAAGATGTAATATAAAAAATGTGGGCATTTTTATATTTGGATTAAAAATGAAAACAAATCAGATGGAAATAAATTTAAATTTAATATCTAATATTTATTTGATAAATTGATGTATTGACGAATTGATTTTTTGTTCTGATGTAAACATGACTTTTGATTTGAATATCAAGAATGAAGGCATATTGGTAACTAATAGACAGTATTATATTCTTCATGATAATGAGTGTTGAATATCACAATTCACATAAAGATAAAGTAGAAAAGAGATAACTTTTTCATCCTGATTGACATTGAAAAAATATCCGAATGAAATTGTAGAAGCTTAATGTTTGATCAGATGAAATGGGATGTCATCTCTTTCTCTCCGTCTTTGAGACAAAATAATCCGTTTTGCTCAATAATTAATTAAAATCAATACGTATTTTTATACTGCCTTTATTCTTTGTAAAGGAGGTATTGTTTTTATATTATGTAAATGAGGCTGGTTCTTTAAAGATTTCGAGTTCACCTGGAAACTTTTGCGTCACACAATTCTAGAAAGCTTGCTGTAAAAAATAATTTAAATAAATAATAAATAACTTAATAAATAATAACTTATAAACGGCGAATGATTGCGTATATAATTATAAATGTGATTTTTATAAAATTCAACCCAATCAATATATTGTAGAATATTATATGGACATA
Organism: Platydemus manokwari; assembly: GCA_037951405.1. Lineage (NCBI taxonomy): Eukaryota > Metazoa > Platyhelminthes > Tricladida > Geoplanidae > Platydemus > Platydemus manokwari. The sequence continues at coordinate 9,570 of JBBMOY011602519.1, read as the reverse complement.
TGTTGGTGCCATCACACAAAATTAAATGACTTTCATTCAAATTTGTATTTATTATCTAATAAAAGTATTTGTGAGACAAAAATTCTACTTTCCTGAAGAGGCTAATCATTTGATATTAAAATCAGTCCATAATGTTTATTACATGTGTCCGAGTCGAATAGAAATAGTGGATGATTTATTGGTTCAGGCGTTAGTTATTGTAAATTGTTGATGTCACTTATGACCTCAATGTAAATAGTTATTTATATTTACAAATTATGTAGTCATAGAAGCTGATAATATAATCCATAACTACATTGCTTCACGACCGAGTTTTAAAATACCTTGTAATATACTCAATATTGATTAGATACTTGCGATCACAAAAAGTTGCTATACACTTAATATGAATATCACTTTTGTGTTGTAGGGAATGCAAAACCATCTCTTCCAAGCCAAATGGTTACATCCCAGTGAGCCAATCTAATCTTCTGGATATTCTTCCATTATCTGATTCGGATGCAATTGAAGAAACTCTTACTCAAACGAAAAGTCGAAATGCAAGTCTGACTCAATTGCTCTCACCTTTTCGGAAAACTCCCCATAAGCAGAGATCAAATCCTTTGAAATCATCAAAAATTCAAATTCGACAAAATTTGTCCCAAGATTGCTCAAAAATGAGTTAATGAATCACATCATTTAATAATGATTTATCGATTATTCTAGGTCTCGCTCAATTGAGTTGTTCGAGCTTGATTTGGTTGGCGGATTTAGTCGGACCAATTCAAGCGTCTAGTAGAATTCTAAGCGAACTTTTAGCTCAGTTTTTATTATGCTATCAGAATTTTCATTTCGAAGAAATTTCTGCCGATCTATTGGACGAATCTAAAACTAGTCTGGTTACTGGAACTTATGATTCGTGCGTGAAAGCTGACCTGGAAAGCGCTGTCATTTTTGAATGTCTACGGGAATTCATTGCCCTCTATGGATTAGCAGTGGTGGATAATCAATTTCGTCATTTTCTGGATACTTTGCTTGATAAATCGAAATTTTTCTCCGATGAAGTTGGATCAGATGCGGAAACAAATCTCGTTTGTTCGATGTCTTTATTAAGGTTCTTAGGAATGGTGATTCCTGATGATTATCTAGAATCATTTGTATCTGTAAGTTTTTATATGACTTGATTCATCTGATTTTTGAGTTGATAAGAGTAATTTATTAATTCTTTCAAGGAATTTTTAATTCAATTCAAAGCGCTGTTATTAATCAATTCACTTTCTACCAACCAAATATTTTATAATCATCTCAATCGTAAACCTTCTTTCAATCATTAATGAATTTTAGCCTGGTTAGTTTAACCAAAATAGCTTTTTTGATGTTTCTTTTTATAACATTAGGCTCCAGATCCAATTATTATTTTGATTTTATCTATTTCGCTAGTAAATTCTAACTAGTCTAAATTTTTCCCCATGTATATCTTAATTAACACACACACATATATATCATTACTCTAGACCAATGATTCCCAAACTTTTTAGGCGTATCGCCCCCTTTTCAGAATAAATATTACTTAACTCCCCCAAAATTAACCCACACCATTTTTTTTTTAACTTTTAATAACAATTTAGAAAAAAATCTCAATGTTGCTACCTTGTTCATTAAATGTATTAAAAAGATATCACAACAAACTAACCTTTCTTTTAGTTTTATTTCAGTTAATCCTTAAGGGGAATCCAAGAAATACTACCGCTCTACTGCCAGTCTTCGATGTTGCAAGCGACAAAGTGCACAAGCAGTAGCATTGAGTGTGCGATTACACATACTTCAATAAAAATTAGTGAGAATGTACAGGACGTTGTTTAAAGACAAATTAAGCGTTTTGAGCAAACGAGATACATCAAAATTTTTAATAATCATTTTCTTACATTCTATTATTGGCACCAAATGAGCTTGTACTCACCAACGACCCTCTGAATCCTTGCAGCGTCCACTTTGGAAATCCATGTTCTAATATATATTTCAAGGAAATATCAAAATCACTTTACATATTATTTTAAAATTTACTTTTATTTTTTAATCCTAGAGGAATTCTATGTAATCCAAGAATATACCCATCGTCCGTAGTGACTTCGAGAATTTCACAGAGATATCGATAATATCTAATTGTTTCAGTATAGATAAATTATTTTCAATATCATCAAAAATTATTACATAAAATATTTGTTATACCACGGTCAAATTGACATCCGGTTCACTTGATATACAAATCGAAACAAAACAAAACAAAGCTAAGAAAAAGTATCTTAATTTTAATGGTATCATAGGTGCATAGGCGTACACACGTTTCGATTAAAATTACCATGGTATTTTCTTCAGTTAAAATAATTAATGAGCCCAATCTGTTACATTATATCAATATTGAATTTTTTAATTTCCTATTTCAAGAAACAGCACCTACAATTTTCCGTGTAACATTTGTTCAATTATTTACCTTACATGAATTTTCGAATTTATATCATTATTCATAATCGAACATTTTTAGAACAAATTTGGTTTCTAATTTATTTTTTTCAGAAATATTTCTTATCAATTATTTTATTTTTCTTCCATAATTAAATTAAACTAACATTTAATCGTTGGCATTTTATCAGTATTTCAATAATCATTTTACTTTCAGTAATTAAGATTAAAAAGATTTTCATTCTATTTGAATCTCATTAAATTTAGAAAACGTTAAAGCTTCATCTATAACGCATAACTTACTAGTTTGATCGTTTCTTAGAATGCGATATAAATTTATATAAATTTGTAAGTATTATAAGGAAGATTGAAATATCATTATTTTCGAACATTGTCACTTTAACTGTACTTATTTTATTATCATTGTCATCTTAATCATTCTCGTTGAGTACTCATTATGTTTACACTGTTTTCGTGTGCCCTTATATTGGGCTTGATAAGTCACTTGTAGAAATTCTCTAATATAATTTATTTGCTACACTGCACAGAATTTATTATGCCAGACGGAAATACTCATTATTAAATTTGTTTTACTGGGTTTCACTCTGACTAAATATTTTAGGCAAGACTATTTTAACAACTCGTATTTTTCATACTATAATATATTAGGCAGTCATTATATAGCTGACTATTTGTTAGCGTTATTGAAATTATATTTGGGTTTAGGAAAATAAGTGAAATTGCATTTAAAGAGATTTTATATTTTTCTGAACTTTTCTTTCTGGAATAGACAGTTTTTTTATAAAAAAAAAAAGTGAAAGAAAAACTAAAATATTTGTAATTTTCCTTATTTATACATCAATACTTTTATATATTACATTGTTACATAATATTGTTAATAAAAAGATTTTATACTTCTAAGCACCAGTAAACACAAGCTAAGATTGTTTAAATTGTTGTCCATAATTGTCTATTAACTGTACCATCCCAAGCCACAACATTTCTACCGAAAATATTTTTCGATTATATTTAAAAATATATAATCAATAAATTAACAACTTGATAAATAAATAAAATCTAATTCAATGCTTTAGATTATCTTAAGAATCTTGCCTGGCATTGATTAAACAAAGATAGGTGAAATTTTACGAATTAGGAATGTTTACAATGACACTTACCTAATGTCAAACATATTATTAGCTCTTTGAAAAGTTGCAAGAGACTTATTGCGACCATCGGGCCCTCCGGTGGTAGTGTTTTCTGACAGAAATTTCAGATGATGCTACATTTATTTATGTCAAACGATTTCTTGCACAAGACAATTGTCATTTGTATTTGTTCAAATGTTGATGTAGACATTTAAAAATTTATTTAAATAATTTACCATCAATTAGTTTATCCGTATTTTAATATTTCTAAAAATTTAGTTCTAACATACAGAATCCAATAGATTTGATAGTTAATTTTCGTGTACATTAGGTTCCATAAAAATGTCTTAAAAATCGAAATTTATTTTTCGAACTCACACCAACCAAATTCTAAAAATTAACCCGACATAAAGCAATAATGCAAATCTTTTCTTAAATGGCAAAAATATTAAACTAATTTCAAAATATACTTATGGAGAGATATTTATCGCCTGGGTAGCTTTCTTAATATTGTTTGGCTTTCGCTTTTAAACATTTTCGGAAATTTCCAATGATTAAATCTAGTAATACAATAACTCAATTATTTGGTTGGTGCATAAATTTGAGCGGTTTTGTTTGTTGCGAATAAAACACACCAACTTCTTGTTATATTCATTTAACTGAATTATCTATTTAAATCATTTTAGATTTGCTTTCACTTTCATTACCCTCGTTAAAATTTAACAGTGGAAATTTTGATTCAAACAATGCAATTCAGTCAGGTCGACCAAGTGACTTTGATGAAGACTATTTGAACCAATTGATTCGTGATGATCCGCGTCAATTGAAACGAGCGCTTGGACAAGCCATGGATTGTGATCACACCTCTATTTTTCAACATCTCAAGAAAATTGGAATGGTTCAAAAGCTTGGATCATGGGTACCTCTCACTTTCTCAAAGAAAGTTATTCGCTACCAATCTGCTGTGCGTCAACATTAACCTTTCCTTTCTAGTATCGTAACAGGTTTATAAACACAAAATCTTGTTGTATGTTTGCTGGGACCAAGTTGGTGTTATTCATTATGAAATCTTGACAATTAATCAAACAATCAATACCGAACTTTATTGAGAAAAACTCAAGCGAATAAGCACTGCAATCAAAGCGAAGAGTACCAATAAGAAGCAGATAATTTTACAGCATGTCAATGTTCGGCCTCATGTCGTCACAATGACAAATATGGCTTTTGAAGAACTTGGCCGAGAAGTTCTTCTCCATCCTCCATATTTGGCCGACTTAGCCCCTACAGATTTTCATCTTTTCCACTCCATGTCGAACCATATTTCTGGTCTCACATTTGAAAACGAAGAAGCAATAACAACGTGGATTGAAGAAGTTTTCGACCAAAAATCAACAAGCTTCTTCAAACGACGGATTGACAAACTTCTAGAACAGTGGAAGAAAGTTATCGATTGTGGCGGGGAATATTTCATCGATTGATATTGAGATATTTGTTTTTTCTGATAATTTCATATACTAACCCTTTAATGCTTTAAATATCTCTCTTATAGCCATTTTGAACTTAGTTTTGTAGTAGTTGATTGAATGATTTTTCACTGCTAATGTTAGCCTATTTAAACCAGTTTTATCATGTAAATGCAACTGAATTACTTAATTCTTTGAAAAATTATTTACAGAAAAATAAAATGATTACTTTTAATATTGATGCATCATTTTATTCTTCTGATTTGCCTAATGACAAATCACTCGTGATTTATTTAATTGTGTGTATTAAATTTATTCAATTTATTTTTATTACTGTCCATTTATTCGAGTATTTTCTGATTATTTAAAATTTATAACACTGATTATACGTCATACAATACTGATTATCTAAAATTACTCATGCATACTATTAATTGTGCAAAATGAAATATTCGAGAAGCACAATAAACAAAAGGGTAAAAGATTTATTGACAGATATAAGAATAATATTATAAACAATATACATTCGTCCATTAGACCACTCCTTGCGACTCTATCTGTGAAAATCTGAAATGGATTTGCAACAACAAAGTCTCTTTGAAAAGTTTTCGATTGATGAAATTTAAAAAAAAATTAAATATAAATAAAAATCTGATTTCTATTTTATCCAAATTTTTCTACATGTGTATTAGATAAAACCAAATAAATTACAGAATGTGTGGTAAATCACCTCACCGCTTTTTTCAAGAATATTTTAAATGTCACAAAGGGTTTTCATAATAAATCGTTGTTAGTAAAAAATAATTCACCAATAAAACAGTGTAGTTATTCTTTCTAAAAATTAATATGTCTAATATACACCATTCTATAATTCATTAACTTGTGATTTCTAATCCACGGTCATCTTATGTAAGTTGTTGATTGTTGTAAAAGTATATCAATTATCTTTGTCCCCTTATCTGGTTACTTGATATTTCTATTTCATAGCACACTTTATTGCTCACAAATATTAGTACTTTTCCTCTTCTCTTTTTCATAAAACCTAAGATCAATGAAATCATTCATTACTATTTAGGTTGAATAATGGAGAAAGTTTTAGATTAAAAAAAATACCTTTCTTTGAAAACCATTCTAAAATAATTTTCAATCCTATGAAAACCTGAATATTTGGTAAAGCTAGACTTCGTTTTATTAATACAGATCAATCTATATTTAATTTCAATCTTTCTTTCAGATACTAGACTATACGTGACTAATCTTACGTTTCACAGAACTACAATAATCTTATCAATTAAAGTTATCAAAGGTTAAAGAATACCGAATGATTAAATAAATAAATAAAAGCTAAAAGTCCTAGAAATGTTACAATTTTACAATGCAGTATTGTCTACTTCTCTCACTTGTCTGTTGTTACCTATTTGTACTAATTCATTGTCATTATCCTGAACATCGCCATCGACACTATGAGCGTAGACATCCAGGCCATGCTTTTCACGGAGGACCTCCGCATGGTCACTATCCTCGCCAACATGGATATCGTAGAGGCTATTATGGGCATCATAGACATCGTCATCCTGATCCAGAAAAGTATTATGAAACCCATGCTATAAACGATAATTGGATTGAAGGTAACGAAGAAACGAAAGTCGTAGCACCGGCACCATACGTCGTCGGATCCAATGCAAAAACCGTAGTTGGCAAAACATCTTCTCAAACAGCACCGAAAACCAATCCAAAACCACAAGTAGTCGACACGAAAGTAAATGTTCAAATAACGAAGACACAATCCAAAGGAAAAACAGTTGGAAAAAAAACCAAATAAAATGAACATATCAATCGTATCTTTTGAGTTGAAATAGATTCCAATCAAGCTACTGATCCTTATTAATATGGAAAAAATTATAAAATTATATTAAAGAATAATTATAGTTTTTCTAATTATAGTTTTGTAGGTTATTAATGAGAAGGTTGAACAAAATATATTTATTTTGAAAAAATTCAAAATTATTCACATCATTCAATTGTTTATGAAATTCTCATCAATCGACCCTATCAATGTACTCGATTCCAATACATTGTTCAACCACCTACAACCGTTGATTTATTTTACTTTTTTTTATTTTTACCCTTTTTTCCTTTTTTCTTTGGTGCATGTGGCCCTATTGACAACATGACACAAATGTATCGCCACCATTTTTGAATCATTAAAGCTTTATTATTGAAAAATGCTTCGATTTCATCTTGTTTGGCTTGTTCGGCTTTCATTATCCGATCTTCAATGCACACCTTTTCATAAGTCACATACTTTGTTGCCAGAGTCTCCAGTTCGGTCTTTAAATTTTGGAATTTTTTCTTAAGGCTCTTTACCATTCCTTGAAACTTTGATGTTTCTTTCGAATGAATATTAATCCAATATTCGATACTTTGTTCCATTGTTTGAATACTATTTCGTAAAAACATAGATAATTCCGAATTGACTTGATTTTCTCTTTTGATTAAACAATGAATATTCGACATTTCTTCGATGATTTCATTTTCTATAGACTGTGATTGAAGCTTCAATTGTTCGGTATCGCTGTCGGTTTTGGCCTTTATAAAATTGTACTCCATTTGATTTTTTTGTTGAAGTTCTTGTTTTTGATGCTTTAAATGACGAATCAATGCCAAAAGCTCATCCAACGTTGCTTTGTATTCCAATTGGGAGTTTTCTATTTTCATTTCCATAGCATGTATTTCTGCTTCCGATACTTTGTCTGATGTTGCTGACATTTCCATTTTATCAATCCCTTCCATTTTCTCACTCACATAATTAATTAAAATATCATAGGTGCCTTTAGTTTCCAATTCTTCCAAAATCTGGTCTAAGCAATTACTTATGGTGTGTAAATCTTCGTTTGATTTTCGATCTTTAATCTGTTGTTCGTTTATATATTGAATACGGCCATTAGCCAACTGTATTGCTTTCACTCCCGTTATTTCTGCTCTTGCTAATTCGATTGAATCAAGAATCTGGCACATTCGTCTTTCAAAACGTCCACATGGTCCGTAAGTTGCTCCTTCAACTGTCGAACTCGACATTCTAGAACACGTATCATCTTTATTTGATTTAATAACGGACCCTTGTTCTGAAACTGACATATTTTTCGTTGATATTTTCGGTAAAAGTATTTCATTATTCAACTTCCCATTTAATAGAGATCCATTGTCACAGAAATACTGTGGAGATAAGTGTTGCAACACGGATATTCTCTGTAGAGCATCTTTTAATATCACATATACAGCTTCTTTATAAACTCCAAATAGCGAATTGTATATCATTACGTTGGAATTTTTTAAATTTAAATTTATGCTATCAGATTTATTAATAGATTTTTCGATTTCTTAAATATTTGTCAAATCAAGCTTTGAATATATAATAATTTCTTTCCTTATTTTCATTCAAATTTATTAAAAAATTTATATAAATAAATAATCTTTCTGATATGTGCATGGGAGACAAATAATTTGCTGAAAACATTTGTTTAAGTCTTTCTATTACTTCATTAAACTGTCTGTGGCCTTTGTAAAAGGATTGTTATGGGCTAAATTTGTCAATAATAAAGTTGGTTTTATCTTTATTCAATATTACATTTTTTCTGATCTATCTAATGATGCAAAAAAATAATAGTAATATGGCAATATATTTTAATCATCTCGACAGTACAATAAGCCTTGTGAAGTTTTCATTAACGAAGCAATCATTAAAACATATTTCTTCGATGATGGAAATTTTATTGTAGTTGAGATCATGATGAATCATCTTTATAGATTTCATCTATATTGTATTTATCCTTTAAAATATCATTTTTTGGTAAATTGGTCACTTAAGTTTTTGTATAATTTTTATTACACACTGTGCTTCTTTAACCTTAACATGGAAGTTCGATGTGATATTCAAATTAAAGCTATTTGTCGATAAAAAGAACACACAACAATGTTTAATTAAAATTATACCTCACTCTCACAGATTAATTTATTTTAGAACAAATGTGCATTGTCGTACCGATTATTTTATTAAGTTTATTTATAATTAATATCGCTTACATAATTTTGTTACACGACCTTCTGGAGTCAGGAATCACAAGTTTATAAGTTACAATAAATTAAAAATCTTCTGGAGTGAGGAAACCTAACCATAACAACATAACAGTACATTGTATCTATTCAGCAAAAGTCTTCAATTATTTTTATTTATATCTAATTCGAATTTATACATTCATCCACCATTTCGGTACTGTGACAAGTCCGATCTTGATATCTACTTCACAGCTAATAAATAATTATAGACATCATCAAAGCCCATCAATACTATTTAGTATTGTTGCAGAATGAACGAGGGATCAACAACAACACAACAAAACAATGCATTAAATCGATCAACAACTGGATCACCCTCCATATCTTCCTATATCAGAAGATCAAATCACCTCAATCAACCTCCTCCTACCAGAGTCTACAATGGAAGGTAGACATGGACGAGT
>JBBMOY011601408.1:0-13836 GCA_037951405.1 Platydemus manokwari | reverse complement strand
AAATGGTTAATTACAGTCAATAAAAAACAATTCATTAAAACAAATTACTTAACATTTTTACGTAATGTGTAAAAAAAAATCGAAACAGAATGATCTATATATAATAGGAAAAATTGTGAATAAAGGAAAATCCATACAATAGGCTTTATTATCGCAAAGAAAATGAGGATTATTAAACTAGTGGAAAAGATTAATTCTGTGCTTGTAAATAGTTTTTGATTCTGTGTTTAATCTTAAATGAGCTTCATCATTGTTATAATGATTGGTATTTGAAAAATTTCGAGCGGATTAATTATAAAATAATAAAAAACATTTTCTACTTGATTTTTATAACAGATTTTTACAATTTCAATGCGGATAAAGATACTGGTAATATTTTGACCACTCATATGTGTGATATTCTGAACTTTGTCTACTAGTGAATGACATCGAACTGTTTATTATAAGCTGTAACGGATATTTCAATACTATCAAGACAACGAAAACCCTCATGAATATAGTTTTATTTCATATATCGTAGAATAATGACGTCTAATATTGTCCAATTTCTAGCGATATACTAGATTACGAGGGTAGACGTCGGAATAACTTTGTACCAAAGAAATTGTTGTCACAAAACTGTTTGAAAGCAGCTTGATATCACAGAGAATGAGAAAAAGCAAAGTGGAATATTAGTTCCATTAATTTTAAAAAGTAGTACAATCTGGTTCAACTATTAAAAATTCATGTGCGTTGAAATCTGGTAACTTTATTTCTAAATATGAAGTGATTGAGCGTGCAGATGATATTTCTCCATTTGCTATAAATAAATCAGAATTAATATACACAATTTTTAGTTTATTTTCTTGATTAAGTTTCTTTGAATTATATTTATATTTATATTTTCTTGTTTATTTTTAATAGCTTTTAAATCTCTTTTTACCTTTTCTATTACTCACTGTTGTTTTATCTGATTTCGAATAATTAATTTTAATAGAGATGTAGAAAGTTCAGTGATATCCTGATTTAATAAATCTTTTTTGATTGTTTTGCAAGCAATGATATTGTCTTAATTATGATATTCTTTTATTGTCTCAAAACTATTTATAGCAATTTTTTAAACTGAAAACTGAGATTATTCAAAAGCATCATATTTTGTTAATTTTTTCGTTTTTCATTGTATCTGAATATGGTTGAAAAAAAACCTTAAATTGAAAATAAAAATGACAAATCAGATCAGAATAAATAAATACAGATAAAAACGGTAATCAAAAGGCTGGACGAAGACAAACAGATAAAGAATACAAACTCAATAAGATCAGATCAGTGTATTGCAATTGTTAAGTGTATCACAAATCAACCAAAATGATAACAAGTACCAGGGAAAATCCTAAAAAGGGTCAATAAAAATAAACCGATAAACACACGTACCGTAAACCAATCAGATTCATCCTAATGTTAGATTCATCCTATTTAGAAGCTGAGAATTGACAGGCACATACCTCCAAATTGCAGCAAGCTCAAATATTCGACAATGACAAGTAAATCGATCCACAAACTAAATCAGTGAATTGAAAACGAAGATCTGTGACCTCAATCCGACATATCTCATGGGTCTATAAAATCGGTTGAGTTCAATGGATTCCCGCCAGTCTTTTTTGATCGGTAATCCTAGTGCTTAGCTTACGTGTGATTTCAGTAATCAGTATTTTTGATTACTCTTCATTATATTTTTGACTCTCGGGCACTAGCCTCATCATGAATGATTTTCTTCCTAAATTGCGCAGAGCTTTGTTGATGTTATTATTGAGGATTTCAGTGTATGATTCTAGTTAATACTGATTTTCAGATTTAAACTGTTGTTTGATAACGCAACACAATTACCAAATCATTAAGTAAGGAACATAGAAACCAGAACAGAATTATTCTATCGGATGTTAATGAGTTATTTTATTAATTCTAATAATGATATAGAACTAAACTATCTAAATTTGGTGTACTGTTGATACATCGATATTGATCAATAAATTAAAACTCATTGTTTTAGAAATTCCTTCACAAAAATTCCAACTTATCTTAAATCTTTCCAATTTGTCTCTAATCTTTGAACATTGATATTGATACCAAGTGAAGATATAATTATTATTATTTTTCAATTTTACTGCAATTAATTTTGTACTTGACAATTATTTATAATAGTAGTTTGTTTTAATTGGCTTACAGATTGTGTTTGTATTGTAATGGATATTGGTTGAATATCGTGTAAAACATGGATGCCAATGAATCGATTCTGCTAGACAGCGATAAGGAAAAATTGTACTTCGCTTGTGAACATATAAATAATAATATTATTAATTATTAATATTATTATTTATTGTTGATTAATATCATTGAGACCTATCAGTGATATTTTTAAATAAATATTAATAAACAAAATAATTCAAAATTAAAGAATATTTGTTAAAAATCTGAGAAATCACTTCAGTTGTTTTGAAAATATTTATAAAAAATAATTATTAAATATTTTATAAAAATAATATTGATAATAATATAATTACCAATATATCGAATAATAATTATTATTAATAAATAAAATGAAAACAATATTATTTCAATCAATCCAGAACACATGAAATCATTGTCATTTTAATTGCTTCCTGTCATTTACCTTATCCTGAATGCCTTGCATGACCATCCAATACATCATATCTTTTATATAATTTTTGAACCCATACCCGTACAAGATCAGGTTGCTTAACTTGAGGAGATTGTTGTCTTTTATTTAATGATCCCTTTCCTGTAAGTTGTAATCACAAATAAATATATAAATAAATTAAATACATATATTCATTTTATACCATAGCTATGTATATCGTATATATGTTATAAGATAACAATGCCATCACCGTGCATTGAAAACTGTCCATTATTAATAAATCTATGGTTTAAATTTATATTTAACTATTTATTTAATTGTAGTTATTAAAACAATTTTACATTATTAAATAAATATTACTGTTGCATTTTGAGAATTACTAGTTTAATAATGTCAACCACTTCTCGTGTAAGAATAAAGATATTAAAATTGGGTATTTACTAATCAAGTTTGAATTGGAAATATAATATATTCATATCATCTATCGGTTTAAACAAATTAATTGTAGATTTATGATTTAACGCATAAAACTTGCGTTAATGCCATCGTTAGTAGCAATGAAAATGAATAAAATGAATTAAAAATAATTTTAAAAATCTGATATCAAATGCTAGATATCAATTCGATAATCATATTTTATATGAATTATAAATGCAAATATTTTTAGACATCTTTTGTCAAATGATTTAAATATTTCAATGAAGATAGATATGATAAGATTAATTTTTAAATTACTAATCTAATCGAAATGTATTTTAAAAAATTATAACAATTCTAATTCATTTAAATACAATAATTCCATAGCTCGAATATTAATTATTATTATTGCAGTTAATTATAAAATATTCTTCAAATTATTATCAGTTAATAATCAAAGAAATCATTACCCAATGTAAATCCATCAACCCATCGATTTGATATCATCAATATTAATATTAAACATCCCACATTGATCAAGAGTTTCATTTTTCCTGTAAAGTGAAAAATAATTTTCAAATCGATATATTGTATTTCCTTTTCAATCATCGATAAGAAATTGCAAAACTTTTATATCATCAATAATATCATATCAATTGCAGACGAATGCCAGATTTAATTAATAAATATATTAGTTAATAATTAATTAATGAATCTCATTTATAATTTCAATTTACTTTGTCGATTATTTTGACATTTTCACAAACAATAAATCAATGATTTTGTTCAAATTTATTTCCTCATTACTTAGATGTTTCGAATAAAATGCTCAACAAAACAAACAACAAAGCTCATCGATGAATGTTTATCGTTGTTAAATAATAAAAGATATTTGATTTTGTAAATAATAATGAATTTGATGTCTTGTACAGTTCGAATAATGCGGCTTGAATAAGTTTAAGAAATGTTATCAAATGATTTTTCAATGTTTTTTCGCAAAAAGGATTTTCATTTCAGATTTTCATTGAGATTTGAAACTCATATCATGCTGATGTAGAAGACATGAATTAATCGGTTGGATTTGCTTGATGTATTTGATAAACAATAAACATTTGAAAACATTATCAAATGAAATTAAACCGAAAATATAAATAATAATAATTAATAATTAACGACGAGAAAATTATAATAATGTAGAATAACCATCTGTGAAAATATTGATGAAGAATAATTTAAAACGAAATGATAAAAATATTTATGATTTTATTAAAATAAAATTACATAAAATTTTAATCTTGTTTTAATAAATGATAGACCGGCATTTATAAAAAAGGAATGAATTTGATTACTAGTTTTGTCAGTTTGTGATGAAATCTTGATCAGAGAAATGTGATTTGTTGTATAATTAATTGGTCGTTATTTGAATGTGGGGGGTATGATATTGTAGATTTTTAATATGTGAAATATTATTTGAAATTTATTTGATAATTAATAATATAAATGAGTTTCGATAAATGATTTGATAAATAATTTGATACAATCTATAATACATATTTCAATAAAACTCAAGTTGTCGCATATATTTTCAAATCAAGTGAGAATAATTGGAAAAATTAGGAATAAATATTTGATATTGTTGTGTTGAAAAATAATTTTCATTTAGTTAGATTTGGATGTGTTTTGTTGATAAATCTGGATTGAATCGTTTATGATGAAATTGTGATGTGTCATGTCTCGTGATTTTATAATTTGATATGATTTTGAGAACTTGTATTGACTTTAATAAAACACTAGATCAGTAGAGCTATTATTAATATTATGATTAGATTTATAAAATAAATTTAATACCATCAAAATTAAAATTTTATCAAATAGATATCTGATTTATTATATTTAGTTGAATATAATATAAAATGATATCAATATTTGAAAACTATTATTATTATTATAAATATAAATTTTAAAATCAAAAAATCTGTAATCCATTATTTTGACTGATTGGCAGCTTAAATTTAAAATGTATAAGCATTGATAAAATGTGTTTTTATGAATGAGTTTTTTCCTTATTTTGAAATTATCATGACAATCATAATTAGTGAAACTAAAAATGAAAATTATATAAAAATGAATAAATATTATTTGAAATAAATTATTTGCATTTATTTTTAAATAAAGTATAAAAATAATAAATATTTTTTTAATTTCCATTCTTGATTTATTAATTATTGCTGTATTGAAAGTTATAAAATTAAAGATGTCATTAAACATCTCTATTTTTTAATTTAATGTTTAGTTCAATCAATATTAAGAACTAATAAAGATGACATTTTGAAATTATAGTGACATAGTGATGGTATTTCTAAATCAAGTCGTAATTACTAATGAATTAATGAATTTATAATAAAATAATAATTATCAAATAAAAATCTAAATTTACTAGAAAATAACTTGAAAAGGAATAAATAGTTTATTAATTGATTGAGATTGTTTTCTTATGAAGTTATGATGATAATTAAATATTAAAGATAAACAAATAAATTTAATTTTAAGTTTTAAAAATCAATTAACACGTTGACGGACACTTGCGTCTATAACCGTCAATTTTGAAATTCATTTGTTCCTACTGTCCGTCAATGTGTTAATAAAGTCAATGAAAAAGTCTTACAAGTTTAATGTTTTGTCTGAATTTTCTAAATGACCACATGAAACGTTCAGATTTATTTATAAGAGCGGTATTATTTGCGATTGGTTATTTTTATTTTAAAAATTTGTTGTAATTTCTATAGTGAATTGTAGACTTTTCATTGGAAGATTCAGTTAGTGTCATGAAAAGCTAAACCTATTAATTTTAACAGTTTATTGTTTTGTTTTTCTTATTTCATATGTTAGGCTTTATCGTGATAATTTCTTTGTTATTCGTGGGTTATGGTTGGGTTTCGAATTCATTGTTAAGAATATTTCTTTAAGTGGTTCCACTGTCGATCATTACGTCATTATTATTTTATCTTTAATGATATTTGTAAAAATAAAAAAAATTAAATAAATAATGAAAACAATGTGAATATCGGCAAGTCCTTTAATTTATTAGTATTTTATTTATTAATTACATATATTTTATAATTTATGTATTATTATTAATATTTAATGAAATTAATGTAATAAAATATGGCTAATAATAGACAAGTTTGGGTAAATATTAAACATGGAAATTGATTACCATTTCGGGAAATGTTATTCGATAAATTATAATTCCAATAAAAATGATAATATTGGAAAAAAAATCATGGAAAAATTTTGAAACTTAAACTTAAAGCAATATTAATATTAGTTATTGTAAAAACATCAGTTGCTTCCATTAAAATTTATTTATTTAAAATTCACACGCGTTTCTTTTAATATTAAAACAAAACTAATTTTTATCTACCAGTAATATTAATAATTTCATTAATATCAAATAAGTTATATGAATCATCATTTGGTTCCATTTCGTTAGCTAAAAGACTCGATTTCATTTGAATTTCCGACATCTCTGTCTCCCAATTTTCTAAAAAATCAGTGTCATTTGGAATCGTTGCATTAAGTTTAGATTGATTTTCTCTAAAACTTATTCGTTTGTTAATTTCAGGTTTGTTGAACTTTTCTTGATTTCTTGAACAAGATCAGGCTCGGTGACCTAAATTACCAAATGAAAATATTTAATGGTTTCTTCTGAATTCACTATGTCCCAAGATGGGTATTTGGATGGTGTTCTTGATTTGCAATTATAAGCAAATGACCTATTCTCTCGCAATTTGAGCATTATATTGGGCATTTCTTTTTATTTAAATTCGTTTTCTCTAATTCGAGTCCGGATTTGCATTTGTTCGCATAGTTAGCCCATTCTTCCGCAAATCAAACATGTTATTGATTTTCTCAAGACTCTAGGACTATTTATTGGAAATTTTCTATGATTCACATTTGAGTTCGTGTAGCTTTTATTCCAATTTTCTCTTGATGTTTCGTCCATCGCGTAATTGTGTGGTCTTTCAATTTTGCCGATATGCGTAGTCTCTACTCCTGTTGCATGACTTCAAAGTTGACTTCTTAATATATCCGAATTCCTCGCAACTGTCATAGCCTTTTTAACTAAATCATCATAATTGGTATATTCAATTAAACTCAGCAACATTTTTATATAACTTTATACAGTTGCAAAATAATGCTCATTCCATCCAGCTTTTTTACCAAAAGCCTTTATTGTTAATGTTGACAAATGAAAAGCAAATTTCCCCGCTCAATAAAAAAAATAAAATTTATTTCACATAAACATGCGTTGACACAATCCTCACATCATTTTTATAATATATACATTTCCGAAGTCTTCGGATATTTCCTTAAGAAGATTTCCTAGTTAGGTTCCTTATGGTTCTTGTCGATTCTCTTTGAAATCATTGCTAAGGCCGGTGAGTTGTTTGAAGGCCCTGTTCCATGATGGATGCTTGAGGTTTCGCATATCCGTGTGAGCCTTGTAGGTGGCGAAGGCGTCTTTTGCAATGAGTTTATCAGGAATCTAGCGATGAATGTGATTCAGGCTTTGTCGAAGCCGATTTTTGGGTCCCATTCTTCTTTGGGTCCCGAGCACTCCGAGGCAAAGTACGTCTAAGCTGGTTTCATAGCAAGTTCTGATCCTGATATCGGAGGCAATTGACCTGTATTTCTCGAGGTTTAGTAATTTGTGCCTCTTAAAATTGTCGGCGATGTCGAATGGAATTTTCAGATCCACGATATAGGCATGACGTTTTGCCTTGTTCCTAATAATTAGGTGAGGTCTGAGTTTTGCGTTGACTTTCGGCGGACTTGTGTCGATGTCCGTGTCATAGCCTTACTAGCTGAGATAATGTCCGAAGTGGTTGAAAATTACAGCATGTCTTTTTGATGCAGGTCCTGGTACTTGGTGGACAAATATCCATACTTCAGGTGAGAGGTGGCGGCTTTTCATTGGCTTCTGAGACAGATGCGAGGCTGAGAAGCTTTTGTCAAGCCGACCACTCCTTGTAATGGTTCAT
Source organism: Platydemus manokwari (assembly GCA_037951405.1). Lineage (NCBI taxonomy): Eukaryota > Metazoa > Platyhelminthes > Tricladida > Geoplanidae > Platydemus > Platydemus manokwari. Next base: position 5,739 of record JBBMOY011601408.1, on the reverse strand, counting down.
CGAAACTTAGTCGTGTAGAATATTTGATAGTTTGCCTCTGTTATTGAAATTGAAATGGTAGGTTTGATCTTCTTCGATTGTAACTTTCAGAAGGATCTCCGCGTTGTGTTGGTAGAATTGGATGTCAATCCTAATAGTGCTCATCTTCCGAATTGCAAATCGGGTTTTGGTCCACCATGTTGAGGATGAGCTGGGTTTATCAGTGTTTAACTTGTTCGAGATCCATAGAAGGGCGGTGTTGAGATCACAATATTCCTAAGTCCTGTGTTTGACTATATAATTGATGTGGTCACTGATGAAGGCTCTGAATTGGTGGTCTGGACTGGTTAAGAATCTGAAAGCTCCAACTACACTTTGGATACAGTATTCCATGAGTGAGGTGGTTAGTGCAATTTCACTGAGTTTAGCCGGGGCATACATTAAGAAGTTGTTGCTAGAGTTCGACCCGTCCATCGTGAGAATTTGACGTATTTTCTTGCCGAAAGATTGTTCAAGTTCGTTGTCTTTATTAGTCATCAAGGTCCTGGAATCAAGTTTTGCTGTTGCCACTTGCTGAGTCCGGAGGTGGAAGGGAAGCCGAGAGTGCAGGAAGATGTTGAACACTGCGAACTTTTGTGATGGGTGAAGTCGCTGTTTTTAGTGAAGTATCCATATTTGTTGGCGTTGATTGTGAGTTGAATTTCGTTTGTTGCGTTGATAATGTGGTTGAGCCTGTGTTCTAAGTTTTCTCTAGAGTTTGCTAAGATGACAATGTCATCAGCGTATGCCAGTGTGGAGAATTGGATTTTGTGGACTGTTAGCTGTTCTGGAATATCCGATGATGAGCGTAGAATAGAGTCGTCTGAGTGGCAGAACAGTGTCATTGACAAGGGGCAATCTTGTTTGACACCACGATGGATCGGTATTGGTGGAGTCTTGATCATCCTGCAAATGTATGTGGTTCTGCTGTCTTCGTATAAGGCCTGGATAATTTCGATATAGTGAGAGTTGCAGCCCATCAATTTGAGTGTATACCAGATGAAATGGTGGGGCAGGCTTGGGAAAGCTTTTTTGAGGTTGATCCAGCACAGATGGAGGTTTTTGTTCTCTTGTGATGCATATTCCTGTAGCGAGAATAGGCAAGCCTTGTTTTCAGCGCATCCGACAGAAGAGAACATTGTTTTTCGATTTGGAGAAAGTAAGTTGCCGGCATCGATCCATTTGAGACATCTGAGGTTGAGGATCGTGGTGAATATTCAATATGAAGTATCCGTAAGCGCGATTGGTCCTCACGAAGTTGGGAGATGAGATAGGTCTTGCTTGCCTGGTTTAATTATCAAGTTAGTATTACATTCCTTCCACTGGTTTGGGATGATTTTTGTTTTTAGTATCCTGTTGAATAGAGATTGGAGGTAAAGATGGTGCGGGTCTTGCTGTCTTCAATCTTTGTACGTGATCCCATCATTGTCAGATGAGGATTTTGCAAGTTTGGCGAACATATTTGCGATTTCAGCGAGCGAAATCTCTTTGAGGTTCGAATTGTCCTCATGTTTTGGTATTGGCGAGCAGTAGTTGTTTGGTAGCGGTTTCGGTATTGGCTTCGAGTAGTGAGTTATGATGTCTTCGATGTAAGGAGTCGCTGTAGGACTGGTTGAGGGCATAATATTTTGAAGGGTTTCTTTGGCTCAGTTTGGAATTGGGTTCTCAGTTTGTAGTCAGAGGATGACTCATCCATTAGATGAAGAACTGATGGTTTGATGACTTTCTTCGGAGTAAATCTGGAAGTGTCGTTGGTTGGGATAGCAGTGCGAACCGAAGTGAGCATTCTAATCAGATCAGCGGCATTTGTTTGATTACCATATACCAATAAACAAATAGTTGAAGTAATGAAAAATAGAACTATCTATCAAATTCCATTGTCATGACGATCACTCTTTGTATTTGTACAGATAAAATATGCCAGTGAAAGAATCTGTATATACTATGAATAAAAAAGATAGCATAAAACATGGTAATAACAATGTCCGACATGATTTTCGATAAATTAAAATAATATTGATATTTTTCGGTAAAAGATGACCAGAAACGATACCATCAAGTGGAAATCAAGAAAGAAATTATGGTACGATCAAAGTTTTATATTAATTTCCCAAAATGTCTTTCGGATTAACAGGATTCCGAACGAATTTGTGATATTATAATCTTCTTGGTACATAAGTTTGCTCAAATCGATGATATTACAGATCTGTTAGAGTTAAGCACTGCATTATTATACGTCAATAAACCCTCACATTGACGAAAATGATTTTACAATGGAAACTCAGGAAATTCTGAAACTTTATTCTAAAGTACATTAAACGATCAAAGAACCACATAAAATTAAACAAAACCAATTTTCTAATGAAACATAACAGATCGGTTTGTATCACTCTCAATTCATACAAGTAAGTACAAAAGGCTAACCAAAAAGGTATTGATTCACCATTTATGATGCGGAGTAGGGATGCGATCTTGCAAACCAAAAACAACTTTGGGAATGGGAACATTTATTTTAGCACTCTAAGCATTTGTGTGGCTACACAACCAAACGGGCATAGCAACCAAACAATCACAGATGATTTAAATGGAAAATTATAATTCGAAAAAGGGACATAGCCATACATCATCACACACATAGTAATTGACCAATTTCAAGAATACAAAATCAATAAATCCGATTGAAACCTGACAAATAAATACTGATATACGAACGTTCAAATGCTAGTAGGAAGCCAAGATTTTTGCTGATGTTTATGTTGAAACCTTGTTGAATTTATAATTATTTTTATTCGTATTGATTAGTAGGTTTTAGTAAAATACAAGTTGGAACCTAAGATTATTTTAGAATCCAACAATAAGAAACATGAACTATAGCAACACTTACCATTCGAAAAGGAATAAATGGGCACCGATAATCAGATAAATATTGATAATGAAAATAAAAACCCAAGGAGTAGAGAAGTACAAGATTTTTATAAACTTAAAATCAGTTTATATGAGGTTGCATATTAAAAAACAAATAATTTTTTTCATTTTATTTGATGTGATTTATTAAGCGAGAGTTGACTCCACAATAATTCAACCTTTAATTTAAAAAAGATTATTATTATTATTATTATTATTATTATTATTATTATTATTATTATTATTATTTTCATGATTTGTAATAAAAATCAATTTAAATTAATTCTTTCAATTCATTATTAATGACTCTCCCTTAACATTAACATTCAAATGACATTTCTGAATTGATTTCCTTTGATCAAAAGCGAATTTTATTGTTCGGTTTGAATGTCGATCATTTGTTGAATAATTTTCAAAACAATCCCCGAGTTCTCGTTAGCAACAACATACAAATTATGAACACATTGGAATTTATTTATATTTATAAAGTTACTTTCGATTTACATAAATATTGGTGCAAAATATCCTGATCAATGCAATCAATCATTGTCAATAATCTTTTATCAAACAAGACGCACACTAATTAGAAACTTTTGCATAACAGCAAATTCACATATTAAAACAAATAAAATGATACATTTATCATTACAAAGCTATTTTAATCGATCATACATGTGTCACATTACATAGCTAACCGGGCATTTCAATAATTATTAATAATTTCCGTTATCATGATCATTTGAATCAACATGGAAGTTCATTTCTCTGATTCTGGCATTTTTAATTTGACCAATGTTTATTATTAAAGAAATTATTTAACGTTAAAACAACTGACAAACTTTGTATGTGGTATGAATCATTCAAGAGAGAAGTGAATGGAAATCAAAAATAACGAAAATAGTGCTGCGCTAAGATGAATAAAATATTATATTAAAAAAACCAAAAGAATTGTCAATAAATATGACAAATAGATAGGAATAAAATCATTGAACTTATACACATGGTTTACAGACACACATATAACTACACAAATAGAGAGCTCAAAATCATCAATAGTTTATTGGATTCTTTCTCTCTTACACACATGTGGGTGTTTCATCTTCTTCTGGGTGCTTAAGACATTTGTGATCCGAATAGTGATTGCGGTTTTTTTTATAATAATGACTTTGACTTTTATATTTTATTATATTACAAACGTGATAAATTATATTTTCATTTATTAACCGTGTGATTTAATAATGACAATAATCTATCAAGATTGTTTCAATGTTATCACGATAATAAGGAGATTTATAACACATGACTTGAGTACTAAAACAATAAATTAAAGATATTTAATAATTGAGTATATCATTTAATAAATTTTTGACACTGTTGTCAGAATATTATGACAACCATTGGTAACAGAATCGAATAACTTTTTAAAAATACACGCGAAATTAAGAAATGAAAATGACAACAAAAGAAGTATTCGATCTGTTTATTTTTCTAACTGACCATCTTTGTTTAATAAAGTATTTTGATTTATCTGAATTTGTATTTGATGGTTTGTTTTGATTTATCAAAAGTGTTTTTGGATTTGTAATAAATTATATTTTGCTGTTTTATTGATTTTTTTAATTATTTTTTTAATTATCTATTGAAAAAACAGAATTTCTATTATTGTGACAATATTATTAATATTATTATTAATGAAATTTAAAAATAATTAGTTCATATCTGACTTTAAATAAAGTGGAATTAGAATTTTGTTAGTGAAAAAATCAAATCGAAACGAATAATATTATTAACAGAAATAGATTAAGAAGCCGTGCTTAGGTGATTGGAAATTGATGTACAACTTTGGTTTGTGTTTCACCTCAATGAGGTAATATTTGTGAATTTGAGATGCCTGCTTTTTATATTTTCAAGTGTATTGTTATTGTTTTTTTTTATCAATGAACCTCTGTTAAATATGTGAGTGCTTATCAAATTACATTTGCTCCTTACTATACATATCGATTGCCAAAGAATAATTTGTCCACATTACTTTTTCAATTACTCACTTCGTTCGCTCGAATTTATGGGTTGGGTTTGGAAAAGAATACCTGTTTTACATCTACTCATATGGGATAATTTAACTAAAAAATGTAAAACAATCATAAAAATAATTTCTAATTAAAAAAATATTCATTAAAAATGAATGAACCCAATTTAGAATTTTATTGTGATAAAATATTGTGATAAATATTTAAAAAATAAGACAGCCTTAATTTCTCATAAAAAATCATTCCTTCATTTAATAGAAGCGGAGAAAATAAGATCTAGAGAAGGTGAACTAAATAATGATTTTAAAGGTGTTTATGAGAAATATGGATATGAGGTAAAGTATGATAAGATAAAATTAGATTTAGTAAAAGATGTAAATATAAAATATAAATATATAATCTAAGAACTGAATTGGTTGATATAATAAATAATTTTTATATTTTTGTTAAATCAAGATTTATATATCAAATAACAATTACCTGTGAGTTTAAAAAAGATGGAGAGGATTATGAAGAAGATTATTTAAGGGATTTTCAGCATTATATAAAACCTGAAAGAATAACAAATAGAAATTTAATTAACATACTTATAGATGGAAGTTTAGATGAATTAAATAATTATATAAGTGAACGTGAAGTACATAAAGGTAAATCTGGTTGGAGATTTGTTAGAGTAAAATCATTACTTCTTGAGTTGACAAAATATAATTCACTAGTAGGAAGTAGTTATGTAAAATTACCCATGTTTTCAAGAGAGATATTGAACATAAGAAATAATGATAATAGGTGT
>JBBMOY011600297.1:0-13840 GCA_037951405.1 Platydemus manokwari | reverse complement strand
AAATCTTCTTATCAAAGTTTAGTATTTGACTACAATATGTATTGTAATTTATATCGTTTCCTATAATAAAGATTCCGTTGTACTTTGATTTGTATTTTATTTGCAGCCAGTAGAATTTGAAATTACTTTAAAATACATTACTAAGAGTTTCCATGCCATCCTTTTAAATAAATCTCGTACCAGATGATTTAAAAATATAAAATCAGTACGTAGTATTCCATTAAATTTATTTTAACTATCTTATGAAGAGAATAAATCGATTAACCAGAAATCTAACGTTACCATAAAAAGTGTAAAAGAATTGCAACTGATATTTTTCATCGAAATAGATTGTTATTTCGTGTATCAGCGTTGTCATTTATTATCCATAGAATATTGTTTGATAACTTATATAAATAAAATTCCTGATTTATCAGAAGTATATAAAATCCACTTTCTGTTTCACCAATGGAACATAAATTCACATTTATAAACTTAGAAATTATCATCGCTGCAATTAATAATATAATTATTACTATCACCATTAACAACATTAATATCGCTTATAATTTTTAATATCACAACCTATTCAACCGTTACCAGTGTGTAATACACAAATGAAAAAAAAATCAAATCACGGAAACATTGCTTCTATTTGAATTATATCAAATTGAGAACACGTTTTTATTGACGGTATTACATGATGCTAAGAGGCGCGCATAAGTGATATAAAGTTTGAATCATCATTTAGATCTGATCAGGCAATGTATTGTCAAATAAAAACCATGGTACAACTATATGGATGGGGCAGAAGTTAATCACCAATATTCACAATGTTCCCTTATTACACAAAAAAATCATTGGAGAAAAATCCCTCATTAACAATGCAACCAATACTGTGATCAAGCCAACTTCTTTCTAGTTTAGCATAAGCTTCTGAATTTAGAAACAAGGGGTTTCCACGCCTAGGCAAATTCAAAAAACATGAAATTAAACGTTTAATGAAAAAAAATACTGTAAATCTATATCAGTCTCTCCGAATTTATCCATATACACGGGATCCAAAGAAATTTGCCACCGAGCTTGATAGAAAAACACAACAACCTTGGAATTTCTAATATTTAAGAATAGCGAGTAACCCTCATGACACTGTATAGAATGTATTTGAGCACCACTGATTATTGCTCCAGAGGGCTCTTCTCTCCTTCTACAGCAATACCCACTCAGACAAACAGTAATTCCACAAATTAAACAAATTGACATCTCTGAGACAGTTCCGGTTGCTTTTTGACTAAGAGAGCACCTAAATAAATAAATCGATATTTAATAGGAATATCTTAAGTAATAAACTAGAATGCAAGCTTTGAAATTATACTCCATTATACTGATGCAAATCACGAAAATCTAACCCTCTATCCAGACCCAGTGTTATTACATCCGTAAATTCTCTTGGCAAATCAATCAATTTCGGTAGAGACTCTGGCATAATATGAGGTAAAGAAGTATTCCAAAACGTTTTTGGTTCGACTGATTTGGAATCACTGATAAGTTTGAGATGATTATCAATATAGGTGGGAAAACTTTGTATTTCAAAAGGAACCAAATCCAGATTAAGAATCTTAATGAGATCATTGAACTCGGCATCAGAATGAGCTGCAATAAGAGATAAAAAAAAGTACTACCAAATAACAAAAGTTAGAGATTACCGAAACTGGTAGGAATAGTTATTGAACCCATTTCATGCAAAAGAAAAGCAGTAATTCTGAGAAAAGGTAATAATGATCGGGAAAAACATACAGCAACTTCATCTGATCTTAAATTTTTTCTATTCCGATAATTGAATTTACAGCCCAATGATTCTCGTAGTAGATAAAGATTATAGATATTTTCCTAACATAACAATGTTCAGATGTAGTAAATATTTAATAATTGATATACATTTGACCAGATCTGCGGAGAATGGGTTTTCAATTGGCCTAATGCAACATCAATGTTATAGACATTGGTATTTTCCAACGATAACAAAGCTTGAACAGAAGCAAATTGATATATAAATCGAACAACATAGAAATTGTAATTTCGGCTGTCCAAAAATTCTTTCTGATTGCTATTTTCTTCTTGTACGGGAAGAGAGTTTCTGAGAAACAGTAATGATCCGAGTACATATATAAAATCGACCTAACAAATACTTATCATCACCCGGTTAAATGGTAACAAGAAATACGATACCTCCAATATGAACAGTGGAACTTGAAATTTATTCAAATCTAACCAAGCTTTGTTTAAACCGGGTGTATTACAATCAAACAACATTTGTCGTAAAAACATGAAAAATGATTGGCATTCACGACTAACTGATTCCGAATTTGTAAAATATTTGTGGGATTTACAAACAGCTTTGATCAAACACTTCAAACCATCCACATGGCGTTCTGGAACATCCAATAAAAGTGAATAATTCTGTTTAGTCATTATCTAAATTGGTCGGATTAAAAAAATTAAATCTGCTTCGTACCATATCTCAAAGAAAAAGTCCACCATTACAAAAATTATTATTTGCCGTTATAAAAAAAATAAAGCATACCTTTTCCCAAACGGAAAGCGTGTAGATGACAGCATAATCAAGTTCGATTAATTCTTGGGAAGAGCTTTCTGATATGCTGCTTCGAACATTTTCGAAATTTTTATAAGTCTCTTTGGATAAATTAGTCGGTTGTAATTTTATAGCCAGAGATGTTCGATAAGCCAAACAGGATATTAAATCATCATCTGTAGCAGAAGAATCATTTCCCTTTATTGACGAATTCAATTTCATGAAATTAGACAACTGAGTTCCTATCTATGAAGGGATTGTTATAATAAATATCATATTACAATGCCAATTAAACATGAATTTTCAATAGTTTTATCAATTATTAAAAAATGAAATAATTAAAGGTTACATTTTGAAATGTAAAATTCATTTATAAGCTTTCTTTCATTAGAGCGAAATATTTATTTTGATAAGATAAACCTGGTTATGAAACGATTTTTAATCAAATCTAGACTCATTTCCTTGGAATAATATAATATACACCAAATAATTTCAAGCAGCACTTTAAAGTGGAAAATAAAAATATAACTGAAATATTTTTGATATAATTCATTATATAACCACATAATTAAATCTTAAAATTTATTTGAACAACTAAACAGCTTCTATTAATGAAGATCATTTTAGAGTCATGAAAGCTTGTCAATGTAACTAATGAAAATCTCAAATTTTAAACTCATTCTTATCTTATATCTCAAATTCATCATCTAGTAATTAGCGCACATTTTGATTCGAACCCACGAAAACCTTTGTTAACTTAATTATGAATCTATATCAATGTGCCCTTCAAAAATCATAAAAATTATTTGATAACTAAATTTAGTAATTTAAAATGTATTTCATAAATCATTTAGAATTGTTGTTAATATTTCCTATTTAATAGCTTAAAAAATCAAAGGTGAACAAATATTTTTAAATTAATGATCAATAGTCCAAAGAAACGAAATATTCTATGTATGTATATTGGAAAAAAGCTATTTTTTGAATAAAATTGATTCTCTAATAGAATTGGATTAGTAAACCAAAGTTATATATGTCTGAATACAATATATTTAGATGGTACTTTTGACAATGAAATTAATTTTTTTAAGTTATTTTAATTTTACAAATTTGATGAAAATCTATGCAATTTTTTCCCAATTTCAGTTAACTTAATTGAATTAGCTTTAGACATGAAATTAGAGGTATTTCCTAATCAATATATTCAATACTGATTATTTTTCAAAGGGTGTGAAATGGAATATCCATCAACTATAAATATACTAAAAAATAAAACTAAAAAAGAAAGATTTTAAGTATATTTTCTTAAATTAATATTGATTTTCATTAGTTATATATTTAAAGTCAAACAAGATAATATTTAATTTACCTTATTCCACCAACGAATTGATCCATCAACTTTCTTGATATCTGCTCCACAGTGACAAGCAATAGTCGGTGTCCAGTGAATAAATTTATCAATCCAAGATTCGAATGATATGACAGGAGCATTATCTGAAGTAACATTTTCGTAATCCAATTCGGTTTTAATGATAGGAATATCAATGTTGCAAACGCATTTGCATAAAGGGCATCGATTATAGATTCTTGGATACATAACCCCTTTAGTTCTAGCTATATTTTGCCGCTGTTTGACCATATCTTTCATGTAGCTCGTTTTGCAATCATAATGCATGACATGACCACAAGTTGTAATAAATGTTTCTTCTGCATGATCCAACATTGAAATAACTGATCGTGTTGTAACAGGATAGATTTCGTTACCATCCTCATCAGTGGTATTTGTCCATACCTGGAAGAATAATTGAAACATTTATATTTTAACAAATAATAATTCAATTTAGACAATTCAAGTAACAAATTAATAAAAATGTTCTTACAGGTAAAATTGTCTCATTTGTTTCATTCAAATTATTTTCTGAAGCACTGGTTGGATTAGAAGAAACAGATGCTTTAGGTTGATCCATCACTTTATTGATAATAGGATGCTTAGCCAACACCGAAGATCTCCAAGCTCCCGCAATAAGGACTATTGGTCTATCTTTATTATCCTCGCTGTTTCTTTCTTGACAAAGAATACAAGTTAAATCTCGCTCTTTTGATATTCTCGTATGAGAATCAATGCAATCTTTAGTCGTACTAGCCTCCTAAAAAATAACTATAACGCTTTGACTTCTGAATCAAAGTAGCTACAATATCTGCGTTCTCTACAAGTAGCTCAGAATTTTCATTAATAAATTTCTTTTGCATATTCCACATTTTGCTCATCAATTGTTCTCTTCTCTTTTTCGCTGCATCTGCCTTTGCAACTTTTGCCTAAAAAGTAGAATATACAAACAAGTGCAAGTAAACGTAAACAAATAGATCTGTAAACTACATAATAACATATCTAAATCCGAATTATCGTTAAAATATATTTTCTCAATATAATTAGGAAATATTTCAATTTAATTCTTACTTGGTGTAACACCTGAGCGTTATCTATCCCACTATCTTTATCCACCATTTCAGTATCCATTTTGTTGTCTGTAAGATTGGAATCTGAAATTCCGAACGTTTTAATTCGAATAATATCATTCCACTTCCTAATAGTCCATCTATAATAAATTATATTTGAGATTTATTTTATTTAAGCTCAACTTAATTTAATATTAAAATATGTTAATGTTAGAACAAAGATTAAATTTAATATAAAAATGCTATACTATAACAAATAACCATTAATAATCCAAATAAATTCAAAGGACCCGATTTATTCTTCTAGCACACAAGCACACACATATATATATAAAGTTTATATTTTATGCGGTCGGCAAGAAAAGATACAAGAGATTTTTACTTCCAATTAAATTGTGTTTCTAGTAAATGAAGAATGATTAATAAAATATTATCAGATCTTCGTAACCACTTTAATTTCGAAAGTACCGAAACTGTATAATATGAATATATTTCAAAACTTAATCCACAAATGTTATAATTTTGAATTCCATTTTTGACAAATGAATCACTGACATATAATTCAGGTAACATTTATTTTCAATAAGTCTTTCAGAAAAAAGTTTTCTACCCACTCGTTTTTTTAAAAACACAAAACAAAAATCTGTATTTCATTTGTGTTGCTAAAAGCAATCCAAAATGCGTTATACAAATTAAATTGTATTAAATACATTATTAATGAATATATGATCGTTTTGAAAATTTATAAAACAGTCAATTGTAAAATCTCCATATTAAACGAATATAAGTAGTATAATACAAAATGACAAATAATAATGATTTAAAAATAAAACACCTACTTTATTAACTCAAGTTGATGATCACAAGTTATTTTATCGCATAATAACTCTAAATTACCAATGATATCAACACTGGGACCTTTATTGGTAACTGTATCAATAAACAATGGCCTCGCGTTTTCTGGAGATCTAAAAAATATAATTGAAATTTTTAACAACTTTAATCAGTTGATGAAAATTAACATTTAAAGGCCACAATGAATAAGAGCCTAAATAATTTTGATATTTTATAATGGTTATTATTGTGCCAATGTTATGTTTACACGATAAAACACGAAGGCAATATTATTCAGTTTATGTAAATATTAGTTATTTTTAGTTTTAAAAAAATTGTCAAATATTTTATATAAGATTTCGGTGCTTTACCTTTTATTGATAGAAAATAACCATGTCGTAAATCCCACTCAGTTGCCTAAAGATGCAGAAAAGAAGAAATATTTCCCCTTAAAATAATAGAAGCAAAATAAAATAAGGTATGGATTCGTATTTTTAACCGGAATTAAATTTCCCAGAATAATTTTCAATTGGTTAATTCATAAAATATTTCATTAATTTTTCTAGAATTAATTTTAGAAATAATAGTATTTAGCCCTAAATGCATAAAAAAATTTATCCAAGTAATGTCTTTCCTTTAAATGACAAATGTCTATTTGATTACACTATGACTATAGAATCAAATTTACTAAAACAACACTTAAATGATAAATATGTTTAAAAAAAACCAACAACATTGCAGTAATCAAAGTTTAAATATTTGTAAATAAAATTATTAGCTTTTCATTAATATAAAATCAGCACATTATACTATGTTCAAGATATTTTTATTTGTGTGAGGATTTTGAAATCGAATAATATTTTAAAATAGAAAATAAATATTAAAAAATATATAAATGATCAATTGATAAAATATACTTTCCTAGTTTAACTTTTAGAATTCATTATCAACTAATATTTTATGAAATAATACTAGGTAATAACTTGTATTCTGTATACTTAAAGAGGAATGTTATTGGATTGAGCAATAGCAAATTAACATTAATTTCAATATATAAAGCACCTCTCAATTTAATTCTAATTTTAAAAAGGAGTCCTTGCTAATAAATTGAAAATTGACATTCTATGACCTACTTTAAGATAATCAAATTTTAGGAGATTTTGAGGATCTAGTGTATTTAATATTTCATTTCAGACAACTAAAATTCTTCTTAAGTATTTAATTTAATAATTCAAATTGTTTTTTAAGAATATAATCAAATAAACTATATAGATTTTTGCAATACACTCAACAAATTAAAAATTTTGTTTTAGGACTCATTTTCTTAACTTTAGCCGAAATATTGATTTATGAACAAAAGAATATCTTACGATTCTAGAACTTTTATGTCTTCCAACAAACATGATCCAATCAAATAAAGAACCATATCCAGAATTGTATCTGTCCAACAATCTCCATTTGCTTTTGTTATACAGAAATATAAAATCTTATTCAGAATTTCTCCAAAGCATTCATTTGATACGTAATTGTATAAAGATAGGCAATCATCAGATAAATCTATGGGTATTGGTGGATTCATCGCTGTAGGTAGGTCATCTTTTTTAAAACAATTTTGAACCCATAACTCAGCCTTTTAGAAAAAACTTGTCAATATTATTAAAACAACTTGCACAGTCTTTTACTTCATTTCGATCTTGTATTGAGTAATGTGGAGAATATCTATCAAAGTGTTTCGCAAGTAAAGATTTTTTAGCACTGAATATTACAATTTGAGAATTCAGGCTTTGATCTGCTACTTTATCGATAATTTCCATTAAGTTACCTTTCGGATACTTTTGTAATGCAGGATTGAGCTTCTTCATCAATTTACTGTGTGATATTGGTTTCATACACAATATATGAAATATTATGTGTGCATAAATATCTTCTTTTGTAATAGATTTACCCACAGACGCTCGATGTCGGAAAAATATCGTCATAATCAAAGTGTGCAAGAAATCTTCAACTCTTTGTAAAACAGCTTTCTTATCTGCTTGCTTCAATGGTGAACCTCTAAATAAATGATTTATGATAAAAATTGAAATGAATTTCAAAGTGGATGTTCAGAAAATGGCTTTAAAAATAGTGCTTCAAGATACATGATTTTCGGTTAAAATAACATAACAGGTATATTTCCTAGAACTGTCAATTAATATCAAATCGTTCCATAAATTAATGATGTGGAATCAAATTTGTGACAAATTTTATATTGAATGATTACAAAACCTTTATTAACTTTTCTATGTTAATGAAATGGATACTGACTAGTATTTTCAATATAATAATATAAAAATCGTATTCCAATATTTTCTTATCTTAAAATTATTTTTTTAATCAATTTTTGGATTAATTTTAATTCACTGATTCACAATTACGGTTTTAATCATCACTATTTGTATTATAATGGCATTGTTAATGTGAATATAATTGAAAATCAGATGAAAACATAGCTAGATTGAAATAATCAAATAGATTTGAAAGTTTTTCATAAAATGTTTTTGATATTTGCTGGATGAGAATTTATTTCAGTAATTTCCATCAAGATTTATTTTAATTGCTTGATAAAATAAGTTATTGTTTATTCTGATATTCTGTAGAGATTAGATCACATAGCATTACGAATTCTAATATGCAAATTCGCGCATGATAATAATAAAATTATTTCATCCATAATTATTAACTAACAAAATTGTGATTTTCGAACTTGTTATGCGGTCACTTATCGTACCAAATGTCCTTTCTTTCATGACTTGTCTACACTTAATTTAATGCGTGCTAAATATTTTATTATCAACAAATAGAAATAACCTACGCAATATTATAAGTGTATTTAATGATTTCAATACTATTTCAAAATTTTCACGATTTATATTGAAATTTTTTCATTGTGATCTATAATTATATTATATATTTATTGCTGAAAATTTTATGATTAATTTTCTGCTTTGATTATAGTGCTTATGGTGTATAAGTGTCTTACATTTTTTTTCTAAATTTTTAATTTTATTGGAATACATAGTCTTGTTTATATGGTAATATCAATTGGGTTTTTAATATTTTCAATGATTTAGAATGTGAATATGATACCAAATAATCGCATGGCTTTAAATACGAAATCCAAACAAATGGTCAATGTTGGATTTCGAAAAGAAGATTCCCAGAATACTATGTTTAATAATTCAATGGAATTAAATCGCCCTTTCATGGATATGAAAAATCCATCTATAAATCACTCCAATATGATGGCATCTCGCAATGATTGGAATATGCCACATGAAAATTTCCGAGTGAATCCCGTGGAACCTGACAATGGAGTAATGCTTGGATCAGGATATATGCCCCAATCGATGATACCATCTAATAATCAACCGCTAAAGCCGCACATGATGCAACATATGCAAATGCCTATGGGGAATCGAATGCCATCAGATAATCACATTCTTTTGGAAAAGCAAATCATCAGTGAAATAACCCAGCTCCAATCAAAGCAGCAAGAATTAATGCAGCGCATTCATGGTCTGCGTTCAATCGCTGGATCTCAAGCCTTTATTCAGGAGATGACTCGCACTCTTAATGAGGTTCGACAGCAGCTTAACACTCAACAGACAACCCTCAAAGTTATCAGATCTCAGATGTCAATGGTAAATAATCAAATGCCAAATGGGATGATGAATACAAACTCTTCAAACCCACTTTTATCAATGGTTTCTCGAACAATTCAGCCTTCAGCTTCTGGTGTTCCTTCACAGTCTCAATCGGGGACACTTTCAGATCTTTCAGTTCAGATGAATGAATTAAAGCTCCAAAGTAATATCAGCTTATCATTTACTTATTCATTGAGCTTGACTTAATAATTTAATTGAAATTTTTATATTTTCAATCTTCTCAGCTTTGGAGAATATATATAGTTATAGATTATATTATATTATCATATATATATATATATTGATATTTATACAAGTTACAGACATATCTTATATAGTCAAATTGTTCCTGTTTTAATATATAAAATTTAATTAGAAAGTCGCATGGATCTCTGGTCTCAAGGAACTTTGCCTTCACCTAGCACCATATCACCGTACATGGGCACGGATAAACCTGGAGGGTTTTATAATCCAAGCATTCCCAACGGGGGACCATTACCTCCTCAGTCATTTAACAATTTCAATCGCAATTCTCAAATTAATTGCATTTCCACACATCGCCAATCAAACCCAATGTGGCATTCTCGAGTGATGCCGAATGCCAATTCTGCTACAACATCATCGAGTGTCACCAATGCATTCAGCGCGAACTCAGATTCTCATTCAATGAGTAACGGGCCAAATCTGAACGACGATATGGATTTAATCTCAAATAACAGTATAAACAATAGCAATTCGACTAATTCGAAATTGCAAATCACCTCAAACTGTGCTAGTGACTCCACTGGCAATAACAACTCAACTGCTAATAGCGCAATCACTACTGCTCTTTCAATGTCTCAAACGCTGCCTTCCTCTATCGGAAGCAGAGTCTCTTCAGCATTTAGTTCCTCTCGTGGTAATATTTAATAACAGACTTGATGCGATTCGTTAATTATTTACATTCCACAGATATCTCTCATATATCAGCTAATATTTCGGAATTTGTGCCAGGTCAACCTTGGCCTGGTATCAGCTATTCACAGCGCGATGATCCCAATGTTACACTGGGAGCTGGACCAAGAAGTTTATTATCTATTACCAATGATCATTTGGAAAAGTTGGCTAACCCGAGTGTAGTTAATTCACTTAATGGACCAAATGATGGTGAATATTATTATTATGATTATTATTTGTATTGTGATAATCTTTTATATTTGATTAGAGAATGATTAATATTATCAACAATAAGTACATGATGATATGCTCTAATATTTCAATTCATCATTTTCAACACGCTCATTAATTTTACTATTCTCATTGTAATTAATTATTACTCTATTACTATTTATAACTATTATTATTTATATTTTGCAATTTATATTTAAAAATTGAACTGTCAAATATTGATTGTTAAAATCGTGCTTGTGATTGAAATAATAATTCTATAATCGATATTGTTTAAGATTTGACAAGATATTGTGATAAAATTAATTAATATATATTTCCCATTAAATATATATGTGTAAAAATTCAAAATATTTTTTTCAATTAGATCTATGACCCACTAGAGTTTTCCTATTATCTCAGATGTTGAATTTTATATCGAGTTTTATTATCTGTGGAAAACAAGATATCCGAAATATATTTGTTTAAAATTGTATTATTAAAATTATGAACAAATCTGCCAAAACATAAACTATATTTTGATCGGGAATTTATAATTTATAAGCAATTTATAAGTATTTCTTTTCCATTCTATCATAAAAACAAGATGTATATACATATATATGTGCCTAATAATTTCGATTATAAAATGATCTTCAGAGATGTGACCAATAAATTGCATAATGTAATAATACCAATCTATTGTTAGGAATGAATTTTTTGAGATTTTATATGAATGATATTAATTATTGCTACATTTATATTAATCATTGTGATTTATATGACAAATAGAACTTTTAAAATCAATGTTTTGTAAACATTTATCTTGTTTATATTTCACGACGCTTCAGTTCAGGATTATTATGTCTGATAATAAAATAATTTGAAGTAATATCTCGCATCGATGATAAAATAATGCTCATAGCGTGACTATAGAGTTCCTATGAAAACAAATCGATTTATTAGAAAATTATTCCCATTCTAGTTATGCACCAAGATTATGGGATTACAAAATGTTTCGATCAATATTCTATAGCCTTGATTCATAGGCGTTTTTTATGCCAGGATTAGCTCTAGACTGATAAAAGATTAGCTTTCAAAATAATTGATATGTATTAAATTAATAGTTCAAACAATTGATAATGTCATAAGGTGGCAATAAACAATTCTGGTGAAAACAGTAAGATTTACAAATATTTCAATGATCTCTTGAATATCATAGTATTGACACTAAAATTAAAAAATTTTTTATTCAATTTAATTCAAATTAATAGTTATGGTAATGATTTGTGATTAGAATTGGAGTTACTGAAATTCCACACGAAATTAAATTATTATTGTTTGAATTCCAGATATTTCTCTTTCAAATTTTATTTATTGATTTTTTCCATTAATTGTTTTTTTCTTCTAGTTGGGAACAACAACAACGTTAATCGATTGCCCAATAGCTTGAATGGTGTGTGTTCAAGTGTCAATCGTACCAGCATGACATATGTTTTGATTCGTGATCTACCAAGTCATATCAATATAGAAATGTTAAAGAACGTCTTTACAAATCACAACTTCTCTGGCCTACTTCACATGCACCCAAATCTAGCATCCAGGTGGGTGTTGTTGCACTTTACTTCAAATGAAGAAGCTTTAAAAGCGTACGAAAACTTGAACAATAAAGTTAGAGCTGTTGTGGAGCTGTTACCAGATCAAGAAGTTAACCAGGTAACACGTGGCCATAGAAACAATGGGATAATTGAGCAACCAATGTTTTAGCGCCACCAGTATAATAAAATGATAACTGTGCCGCTAGTCCTGTGATCCCTTGTCTTAGAGTGATGGACTTTAATCAATCACAGCAACAATCTCATTACTTACACTAGAGCCATATTTATATATAAAGATATTGTAAAAATGACTTTGATTTTTTGTTTATTATTGCTACGAATATTATTGTCATCATTTCTATCTCTCTCTGTCGGATTCTATGTACATATAATAGAATTGTGTGCGATTATCAATATACATATATATATTTTAATGTGTATCTATTACGTGTTACAAGAGCTTTATTGATCGCTTTCTCTATTTCTCCACTACTCAACAATGCAACAGAAAAATAATCCAATAATTTTATTGACAAAATGTACACACATTCCTCTGATGGTAATGGTTATGGTCATTCATTTTTGATAGCCTATATTAATGATGATGATCAGGATCATGATGTTGTCGATGCCGATGGCGATGATAATGATGATGATGATTGTTATTTCTTCTTTATTATTTTACTGTATTGGATTTCCTGGTTATTATGATATAAATTTATACATAATCATATTTATTTAGTTCCAACACTATTTGATAATACCAAACAGTTATCGCGTGACCTTTGTAACTGAATATTAATGCAACCAATAGACTGAATATAATGACTCTGGATTTATTTTATGAATGTCCCATATTTTTCTATTTTTGTGATTTATTTGTATTTTCGAACCGTGTTCCCATTATGTAAGCCAATTATCTCTATATATATCTACTGTTGGTGTATCAAATCTATGTTTGGATTGCGCTAAATGTTTTTGTGAAAACAAATATTCAATAAATGATATTACGGATGTTAATTAGGATCATTTTTTTGTATTTGTTCATTATTATTATTATTGCTATCATAAAGAATTATTTTATTAAATTCGTTTTTCGTATATTTCAAGTAAAACATTTTGTGATTTGATTTTCTGTACAATTTCGGTTTATTGTTGATAAATTTAACAATATTGAAACTTAATTTTATTTATCAATACTTTGACATTTCATATTTTGATAGAATGTTATTGGTTATTGTTGTTTTACTACAGAAATTTTCTTTCATGAACAGAACACCAAAACTCAGTGTAGATGAAAACCACTAATTAAAGTCATGTGAATGTATACCAAACTTAATACGTTTTTTTGTGAATTAATGATAATTTTGTCTAATATTTCTATATTGAAATCACGAATTGATTAATCTTCATTCTATAAATAATTTTAAAAATATCTATTTGAAATCTACGCTAAATTTAAATATATTAAAGTATGCATTATAATTAAACTTATCAAATGATAATGATGAAATATATTTGATTTTTATTTAGTATCAGAATTTTTAATG
>JBBMOY011600296.1:0-20250 GCA_037951405.1 Platydemus manokwari | reverse complement strand
TTCTAATTTATGTTATTTAAATCTCAAATATAAAGGTATCCAATCGAGAAATCAAATCGAGAATAAGATTCAAATAATTTGACCGAAATTTCTTTAAATTATTAATTTGGTTTTTTTAAAAAACAAATAGAGAGAAAACTAAACAAATTATTTTCAGGTATTATCGAATGAGTTAAATGAAATTAAATCATAATTATTTTTTCCCAATTATTTATTTTAAGAACACGAATATCTTTTAAATTTTCCAACATAAGTAAAATGAGATTATATATTAAATTATTATTGTTATTATTTTTTAAGATTTTTAGAATAACCTGTTTCAGATACAATCCTTCGACAATATCTAATTAATGTTGCTACTGCAAATTATCAATTATAATTGTTATTTTTAGCTTTCTAAATTAATAAAAATTATTACATTTATGAGATTTATTTGATCAAAACGAGTCCCATAATGGTGTGAATTTTAAATTAGAATTTTTAAGTGTTATTATTAGATAGTGTTTTAATGATTATTCTCCTAGATTAATACACACAACGAAATCAACACTAAATATCATTAGCGATCATTGACTATTAACATTTCGAGATCAATTACTAACGATAATTGTCTTCTTTATCCGATATCCAGTAAAACAGATGTAGAACCGTTGTTTAGTTTCGTTATTATAAAGTATAAATATAATGCAGTACACCACGATTAAAGAAAATGAAAATGAAATCGATATTTTTGTTTTGTGTTATTCTATGCTGGACGATTGTTAATATGGATGCGTCTTCCCACTATGGTAGTATAAATGAAGATATTAAAGGTATTACGAAATCAACGGATACAATGACAGATTTAATAAGAGTTTTGAATTTTCTGCAAAGGTATTTACCAACGGACCAATTTCAAATTTGTTTGGCATTAGGAAGAGAAATAAAAACAATAGCTTTCACAAAATTGAAATACCGAAATAATCCAGATGAGACAAATGAATTTAGAGAACTGAACGAGAAAATAACTGTGTTTGTGAAAGGAATTACTGAATTCCTAAATGAAAATTTCTTAAAGAATCTTGCGACGTCAACAGAACCGACTGTGATATGAGAAAGTGTTCCTTCACTAGTAATATTAAATAAAGATAATATTTTATAATGCTTTTCTTTTTTCTCACAAACCGAAGCATATCATCACGAGTTGCTATTTATTTATCAATCAGATGTTCTAAATCCTAAGTTAGTAACTTATTAAATTTTTATCCTGGACACCCATAATGCGAAAGAATATGCGGTCGAAACCAAATTTGTTGTAATAAATAACGAAAGTAGTTTCTGTGAGCGATTTTTCTGATTATTTCAAATGATACCGGATATTAATAGTTCAGAATAGGATTAAGATACACATCTATCATTGTAATCATTAGCTTTTATCCACTGATTTCATTTCATTCCCTTAAATATCTTTTCTGAATTTTTATACAATATTCACTGCTTTCATTTTCATTTCCATTAAGATTCCATATTCATAATAAACAATTGAATCACTTGCAAAATTAAAAATTTAAATATTTCGTCCACAAGTAATCAATAACCGTAATTATGAAAATTTATAATAAATTGATCTTGAGAAAATTCGATATCAAACTCCAAACGATCGAATGACTGAAATAGAAAGAATCACAATTCAAATAAAGCATGCCTTTCAAATCTTCAAATTATTTGATATAAATTTTAACGGTATATGTGAACACTTATAAATATAATTATGTGTATAAATGAACACTTATTATTATCGAGATGTAATCAATAATTGGAACAAATTGGTACATATTTTTAAAATTCAATAATAATACAAATAAGCTGGTTTTACACATTAAATATTCAACGCTTGACAATACTACTCACTTTTATTGTATAATCGACATGATATGCCTCTTTAATCCAGAATATCAATAATTGCACGATGACAGTAGTTGTTACTCGAATAACGCTACATTAAACTAGTGTTTTCTATATTTTAAGTCAATGGTTTGTACCAAAGCTACTGATATTTTACCGATTTAAATCGGGACAAATTTATACTGAAATGCGGGTCTTATAATTTGCAACAATGCCATTTGATAATATTTTAAGAAATTAAGAAGAATCCCTTAAAATTTTAATCTTGAGTAGATATTAGATCATCAATGTAAGAAACGTGAGATGTATTTATCCATTAAATACTGGTATTTCCAATAATTTTTCATCAATCGAGATCAATTAAATGCATCTGCGGTATTGGTTAAATAAAACATTTCTACTTTATTTCACAAGACAGATAATTAAGTATCTCGTAAAAGTTTAAATTCGATTACAAATTTCTAGTGTCTGGATAAGTTCATCTGAAAATAAATAAATTACGATAAAGTTGCTTAACCAATGAAAAACAAAAATATATCGATTAAAACATATTATATACAATTTATTTAATGCAAATATTTTCAGTTGTTGGAGATATTATCAGTAATATATTATTATATTGTAGTTATTATTATCAAAGCTGTGTTCTCAATACTATTATCGTTGTCGTTCTAAACATAATATACTATATTTATATATGTTTATAAAATAAAATTAGAGAATTATCGTTTAACTGATGTTTCACGGAATGTTTTTATCGATATTTTATCAAAAAATCAATATTCACACAACTTTATTATTATTTAAAAAATCATTATTATTCCATAACAAGTTTCGTTAACAATTGCGTCAGATTCATTGAAAACTATTATGATTCTATTAACGTACTTAATGTTAATACCTTTGTCTACATTAAAATGACTTATGGGTCAATATAGGATGCAATTTTCCCATAAAGTTCAAATAAATCTAATTTTTTTCCACTGATATTTTGTTTGAAGTTCGGATTTAATAAAAGCAAATTTTGCATTTATTATCAATAATGTTAGCTTTCGGCGCTTGAAATTGATTTTTTTATTGAATTGTTTGTACATTTTGGAATAAAACGTGAACAATTTTCAAACAATAAATATTTTATTTGACTTAATATCGATTACTTATTAAAAATTTATTTTTTATAAATATAGAGTGTCGTTTGTATTAAATATTCTTGATTCTTTTGGATTTATGCTCTCGAATCTTAGGATTTTATTGATTATTTCAATTTTGTTTGATTCAATTCAACATAATTCGAAATTATAAATTTGTTGAGTGTATTGCAAAAATCTAATTATTTTATTTAATTATAATATTTTAAAAAGCTTTGAATTTTGTTTAAAGTTTTTAATAAAAATTTTAGTTGTTATCATTACATTTAAATAAGGTCAAAGGACCTTTTATCTTAATTAAAACAAAAACTTATAAAATTACTGAAACGAATACAACAGAAAAATTGAAGACTTTGATAATTTTATAAATGAACTTTCAGCTGGAAATTATTCAAAAGATTAAAGTCCCCAGATTATTAATTGATTTCAGTTAATTATATTATAATTTGTATGGTAGTTTGACCAAATATTGATAATTTGGAACACATCATAATTCAGGATTTAATGATTTTGATTTTTAATCTGCACAAATTAATAATCTGCTACTAATTTATTTAATATGTTTTAAATGTTTTCATATTTTTAATGATTTGATAATCTGAAAAAATCCAGAATAAAATAAAGCTGATAAATTGTATCTTTTCCATGTTTGTTTAAATAATATCGAAAAGCGTTACAAGCTAGAAAATGAGAGTTTTAATGATATATAAAATTAAAAAAAATTATTATCATTATTAATATTATTATTAAAGTAAATTTTAGAATAACTTGTTAAGATTTCATTTAAATGATTGATAAGGCTATTAATTGCAATTTATTCTCATTAGGAACGCTGATTAATACTTTTAATGTTCTAAATTCATAAAAATAATTATATTTATGAGATTTATTTAATTAACCATTTCAATCCGACTTTTGGCCAGTGAAAATATTTTTGTATAACTGAACTATATGTGCTGCAAATAAATAAAGGAACATAATTTCAGATTTTTAGAAAACATGGTTTTTTGAAAAAATGCCTTGGGACACATATGTCCCTGCAGTAGTTTAATGTGCATATTTTTCGCATCAGTAATTTTTGAACATTCTCTGGGACTTATATATCCCCGCAGTATTGAAAGGGTTAATAAATTATATTATAACTTAATAATTTTTTAGTTTTTATATTAGACACGTTTTGATAGCTATTAGTTTAGACCCCGAATCAAACGTACGGTATTTGTAAGAAGTTATTGTCTTTAAGATGAATAGAAGATTATTAGAATGAGATATTCTCAATTATAAATTATTAAGGGAAATATTAACATTCGTAAACCTTTTTCAATATGAAGACCGTCGATATTAAAAGTTTTAGTGGACGAAACAACATTGACCCCATTAGCTTTCTTGAAAAATAAATAAATTTCTTATCGTGTAAATAGGATTATCCGTGTTTTATATCAAGGTTTCAATGTTTCTAATGATTTTTAATCATCGGTTCTCATACCATCATTTTATTTTCAAAATAATCCCAAGATTTAATAAATTTTAATCGTTTGATTGGAACTTTTAATCAACATTTTCAAATAATGATAATAGCTATATTTGGTAATTATTGAATTTTATGATAACATTTTGAAGATTAAGATTTCTAACTTATTACTTAACTTGCTAGAGGTTTTCCTAAGGTCGTCTGATCAATTAAATATTTCGACTTCTCTTCACGCTAAGTTTGAAGTCTTGGAACAGTACTTTTACGACCGATAATGAAAGTTATTTTTATATATATATATGTGTGTGTGTGTGTGTGTGTGCGTGTGTAAAAAGTAATAAATGACCCACAAATTATTGATTTAACAATTCAGTTCTCAAGATATTGTATTGAAAATTTTCATCATCTTCCAGGGATGTAGTTTGATCATTCAATGAGACAAATCGTTTCTGTGATTCAATAATGATATAATGGCCCATTGCGTTACGAATTGATTAGGTGCTACGAGGTCCACAACCACCATTTGACCGAATTGCGTAAAAATAATTTGAAGAAAAGGATTTAGGAATTTCAAGAATAAGTTTGAGATGATTTCTAAGAAAAATGTCTATTTTCAGAAGTTTAGTATACGTATCGTAATAATTATAGAAAATTAAGATAACATAAGTTTGGATCAATATCTTATAGCCTCAAAGATTTGGTCACCGAAGAATATATTTCTAAGTTTTCCAAGGCAGGATCAATAGATAAACTTTCGGTAGAGTTATATGGATTTCGGTCAAAGTTGAAGTTCAAATAGAGGTAATGTTTGTTAACACCAATCATTGGAATAGAGAGGCTTTACACCTTAAGTTCATCGCTAGTATGATTAAAAATATGGCTACATTTGGCAGATCTAAACTTAAATCACAGATGTAAGGCTAAATTATAAGAAGCATCTATCACTTCTTGGAAGACAGTGATGTTTTGGGAATGTTGGTAATATCTTCAGCTTTAGGCAAGCTACAATTTGCGATTACAACCACTTAAATATTTTAAATTAAATTTTCAATAAATGAGGTATCCATTTTAATGTTTTTTGAAATTTTTAAACTTATCTTACTTTAAATAATATTATAAATAAAAACATTTTTTAATAAAAGAGAGTTATAAAATTGCTGAGAAAAAGAAATTAATTAAATTAATAATGAATTCATTTTAATAAGGTTTTTAAATAGATTAATTTAATAAAATATAGATACGTATTATACGTGTACAAGTTTGTTTAAATTATACATTTTCTTTAAAGGACCAATCAATTTTTTACAATTGTAATTAATATTTTAATCCATATTAATGGTTTTGTATCCTATTTACTTAAGTATGATTATGTTTGATATTTTTCTATAAATTATTTAATATTTAGTCTTCGTGTACTTACAACTTTCACAAGCTTTGTACAGCTCTAACGATGATGTCATCGAGTTAACTAGTTCCAATTTCAATTCAGTCAAGAATAGTGATGAATTATGGATCATTGAATTTTATGCTCCATGGTAATTAATAAATTAATTTTATTAAATTAATTAGATTTTAATAGGTGCGGTCACTGTCAACAACTTGCACCAGAATGGAAGAAAGCAGCCACTGCACTCAAGGTAAGTCGTACTATCATATTTAGCAACTGTAGTTAAATATTTGAAATTTAGGGTGTCGTTAAAGTTGGCGCAGTTGATATGGATCAGCATGGTGATGTTGGACAGCCATACAATGTCAGAGGATTTCCTACTATTAAAATATTTGGAAAAGATAAACATTCCCCTAAGGATTATCAAGGTTTGCATTTGAAAAATTTTATTTACAAAATGGGGATATTGACTTCTTTTTGATGTATATAAATAATTACATATTTATTCCAGGTGATCGAACCGCTCAGTCGATCGTTAACACTGTATTGAAAGAACTTGAACAAATGGTCCGTTCCAAACTTAATGGTGGAGGATCTTCGGTAATAATTAATTCCAATTTCAATGTGTTGCAATAAACATTATTTTCGAATAGTATGAAAAGAAAACCGATAGCGACGATAGCAGTTCTGGACAAGTTATTGAATTGACAGATTCCAATTTCGATGATCTCGTATTGAAGAGTGACGAACCATGGCTTGTTGAATTCTTTGCTCCATGGTGTGGTCATTGTAAGAACACGAATAAATGGATATTGATTATTTGATTAATAATTTCTGTTCAGGTAAAAATCTCAAACCTCATTGGGATCAAGCTTCGAAGGAATTGAAGGGCAAGATAAAATTGGGTGCTCTGGATGCTACCGTCTATACTACAGTAGCTAGCAGATATGGCGTATGAATAATTTATATTTATTGTTTTGTCAATTATTATCTTGATATAATATTTTTGATGTTAATTAATTATTACATAAATTATATTTTATTAACTAATTAAATTATTAATTTATTTATTTAAGTGATTAATTTTCTCGTTATTAGAGATTAATTTACTTTTAGTTTGATATTATTAAACCCCTCCAACTCTTAATTAATTAATTTTTATTAATTTATACAATTTAATTAATTACTTTTTTTATTAATAACGTTGGATTTTAATAATTAATATCATTTTTTGAATAATTAATCAAATTTATTTAATATTTACGATGTTCCAAAGTTGTTCATTGATTCGAAGAAATTAGTGATGTTTAGCATTAATTAATTAATCGATAGGTTCAAGGTTATCCAACAATCAAATATTTTCCAGCTGGTGTCAAGTCCGGAGATGCTCAAGAATACAATGGTGGGCGATCATCTGATGATATTGTTCGATGGGCCATGGAAAAGGTTGTCGAACAATTACCACCACCAGAAGTGAAAGAAATCGTCAATCAAGATGTTGTGAAAAAGGCTTGTGAAGAACATCAATTATGTGTGGTGGTCGTGTTACCAAATATTCTCGATTGTCAATCGAGCTGCAGAAATAATTATCTCGATATATTGCGAGCAGCAGCTGATAAATATAAAACAAACCAATGGGGGTGTGAATATTATTGATGGGAATGATTGTTATGATGTGTGTTTATCATTTAGATGGTGTTGGACAGAAGCTATGAAATTGCCAGAAATCGAGAAAGCTTTCGGTTTAGGAGGTTTCGGATATCCGGTATGTTATATATTGTTGATAATATGGGCGATGTGTTTGATAATATGGTGGTTATTTAGGCTCTTGTTGTTGTGAATGCCAGGAAAATGAAATACGCTACATTAACTGGACCATTTAGTCAAGTTGGCATTCAAGAATTCGTCCGAGATGTCAGTCTTGGTCGTGGCGCAACTAGTGCAATTCAAGGCGAAGGTTTGCCTGTTATTAAAGCGGTTGAACCATGGGATGGTAAAGATGGCGAAGTAATGATTTATTGCTATATTAGATGAGATTATTATAATCAATATTTCAATTTATTTGCAGATTCCTTATGAGGAAGAAATTGATTTGGGAGAACTTGGTATTGGGGATAGCAAAACAGAATTGTAAAATTAATCAATGTTTAAATTTTATGGAATAATGTATAGTTGTTTTGTTTATTGAATTGTATTTATAAATTAGGGTTTTTCATTTTTTGATTTAATACGTGTAACTATGACGACGTTTACAATCATTTGCAATTGAAATTATTTTTCTTGTATTTTTCAAACGTTAAATTATATTTTTTAATTTTGCAACTTGACATAATTTCTCCGATATTTTAAATTTAACACTAAGAATAATACCATAAAACATAGTTTCATTCTTTATCTTTTTAAATTGAAATCAAAGGTTAACAAACAAATTTAAGATCCAGGTTTCTAAATTGTGTATTAATGTCTATTTTATTATTCGAATGAGTTATTTTTAGAATAATGTAAACTATTATGATTTGTAGTTATTGAAACAATGTAAAATCTGACAAATCTGTTATTCTACTAAAATTTTATGTTGACAATCATGAACTTCAACAAATTATTTCTGACACATAACAAGAGTATAGATTTTTGAAAGTTGATCCAAACGTAATTAAGGTATGTTTTAATTTCTAAATTCAAAATAATTACTGAATATCTGTAGTAGATCAATAATTTTGTATAAATTTATTTTAAATAAATCAGAAATTCTCAAATTATTCAACTTGGTTATCACTTTTATTCGGGCAAAAATATCTTTTCCAATGCTCATTATAGAAATATATATTGGAATTTCACCCCCCCCACGTATTTACAAAGTGTAACTTATCAAACTCCTTTATTCTCAATCGACATATGAACATCATGGAATTACTATCAAACTATATTAACAATCACAACGAAAATGATGTTTTTGTTGAGAAATCCTGTCAATTCACAGGATCAAAACAGCGAGTTGACCCACAGGTAATCAATAACCGAACCAGCTCTACTTTTCTAGTGGATGTAAAATGCCCTATGGACGAGGAACGACTAATAAAAAATGCAGATGAAGTTAACTTGGCAAAGTACGATAAAGAAAGTCAAGCCAGGCTGGAGTGTTGAGCTCTAAACTTTCATAATTGGAGTTCTTGGCACTTGGAAATCAGAGAACGATATCATTCTACACAAGCTTGGCCTAAAAAAAAATATATCGGAGAAAATATAATACGATTGTATACAGTCAAACATCAAATCCGCATATCAGCAATGGCAATTTCACCAAGGTAAAGCTATATTACTATCGAGGATAAGAACCAGATCAAATGACATCTCGGACGACAAATGTGCGGGTTCTGAAGATGATGAGGTGTCCAGCAAACTTGTTGAAACGAAGAGAATCCTGTGATATTTTGCCCTGCCATTATGTGGAGATGGTGTCGGACACTGCCTGACTTGTATTATAAAAAACTGTGTTTTATCAATAAATATTTGTATATCTTTCACATTATGCTCGTTATTTATGCAATTTAAAATAATATTGTTATATTTATATAAATCTTATCAATGTTGATTGAATAATGCGGATAAATAACTGAAATGTTGATATCAAAAAACTATAATGTCATTCATAAAATAGAACCATAACCTTCGATTAGTCTTGGCAGTGTATTACTGAGAAATCTAACACGGATTAACCTTTTGTCACTTTTATTAAACAAGTGCGCAAAATATCATTTTTTATTATGATTAAATGCACATAGAAATCCACTATGGAACAATCAAGTGTCTAAGAGATATCATACAATTAATTTGTGATTGAAATAATCAGTCATCTGCTTATTGATGATTCCTATAATATATCTTTGATGTGACTGAGGTCTTAGAAACTTGCCATGTTTGGGCTCT
The DNA here is from genome assembly GCA_037951405.1 of Platydemus manokwari. Taxonomy (NCBI): domain Eukaryota; kingdom Metazoa; phylum Platyhelminthes; order Tricladida; family Geoplanidae; genus Platydemus; species Platydemus manokwari. The sequence goes on along the minus strand of JBBMOY011600296.1, from coordinate 10,433 downwards.
TAATTCATCGTTTCTGTACACGTTCCAGATTGCTCACAATTCACAGACTATGATGAATATTTTAGACACGTGACACATTAATAGAGTTGTTATCAAATTATATTTATTGGTTGAGTTCTATTATAATATTTACGAGATCACTTAACAGATGAGTTTCATTATTACCATTTATATTACAAGTTAAAATTAATAAAGAAAACTGAACGATCAATTTAAATAATATATTCACACGTATCACAGGTACGCACATTTATTATACAGTTAATTACAAAAGTGACTGACTGGAGGTCAATCGTTATATCAGAAACTTCAATTAGTTATTACAGGTTTAAGACTTCTGTTTATTCGAATAATTCTACACCATTTGTCATATATTTGTCTTCTTGAAAGATTGGTCGATAAGACTCAACAATAAGTTCTCGAATAATAACTTTTATAATATATTTAATCGATTTATCACTTTGCTTTTCATTCATTGATCATTATGTTGGTACCAGGCCCTAGATAGAAATAATAATAAACAAAACTTTAAAAAAAAATTTGAAATAACTCAGAAAATAAAAATAGGAATAATAAAATATTAAATTATAAAGATATAATAAAAAACAACTAAAAATAGTAACAGAAAAAGATAAATTATAATAAAACATCAATAAATTATAATGAAACATCATCTAACAAAGAAAGAATAAAAAAAGTATAAATACACTTGAAAATGGTAGATCACTTCCGCTACCACAATATTGTTAGAAAACGATTACCTTACGTCATCATAAAAAATCGTTATTATGGTAATCTAAGTCATTATTATCAAACAACGTTAATAGTTACCAACAGTCTTTGATGCCATACCCTATACAAAATTTATTGTGCAACACCCGTATGTCCTACTCGAGACACCAGTTAAAAATAATGTCAATTTTATATTTAAAATAGCTATGAATGGCATTGACACCAATAAAAGAATGAGAGAATTGAGAAAAACCATTAATTATAAAAACAAATTAAATAAGGAGGCTGACGAAAAACAATATTCGAAAATTGTATTAAATCAATGTATCGATGAATTTTTTAAATTACTTTTAGAACCTGGTATTCAAAATCTGGGAAAACAACTATTAGCAATACAAGACCGAAATACAAATTTAAAAGCTATTAAAAATAAACAAGAAAATCCAAATAAAGCTATAAATGTTAATTCAAGGAAGTGTATTCAAGAAAATAAACTACTGTATATATAAACTTAAAGTAAATATGGAAACGTTATCCGAAAGTTCAATAATTCCATATTTAGAATGAAAGATAAAAAAACTGATTATTTTCGGTAGGGTCTGGCGTCAAAGACTGGTTGTGACTACTACTAACAGCGTATAATTTTAAAGAAAGAAATTTAAGACAAATACCTACACGAGTTAACACGTAGAATAATTTAGCAAATTGTACTAAAACAAAAAATCGATTGAGCAAAGATTGATCGAAAGTATTTAAACTAGAAGAACTAACAGACAAAATACAATAGAACTTCACCACTCGTACCGATCCGAATTGATTTTTGTGTTGATTTTTGTTTTTTTGAAAAAATCTTTTGATTCATTTAGGTTTTCATTTTTCAATTCAATAATTTGAATAAGTCATTAAAAATAGACCCTTTGAAAAAAACATTGGAATATACAAAGATTAAGTATTTTTGTTTGATGGATCTATGAAAAGAAATTGAACGAATTTGCAATAATCATCGATATTTTATCAAGTAATAACATCTTCAAATGTGCAATACTGTAAGGGTTTTCAAAGATCGTTGATGATTTAAGTTGTAAGTAGTAATGGATATTTCTATTACACTTTACACCAAGAATAATACACACTAAGTACAGGTCCCGTTCAATGGTTACGGGTTAACAAAATTTTGACCAAGTCCAGATACTTCTTCTGATTACCTTAGCTCAGAATCTATTTCTGGCTAATATTATAATTCAAAATTATACAATTGCTAACTAGCACGCTGCTTTTATAATACAATTCGATTACAATACTATACTCCCTTGCATTTATGCTTGTTGCAGGTTCTAATTATCTAAACAGAAGAATCTTACTCTTTTTTAGTTTTATTGGAATGTCGAAAATAAATAGTTTTCCCTCTATTTATAGATTTATTTTTGATACACATTCTTTCTATGTGTATCTTGTCCTTAAAACTTATTACGGTATGAACCTTCTGTTCAAAGACTTCTGTTTCTGGTTATAGTTGAAAGTCTTTCTGTTTATTCATTATAGTCTTCGTTATTATTGAAAATTGTGTCTTTTATCTTTGATGTTTTTTAATTTCTTAAGTACTTTTTAATTAATTTAATTAATTTTAATTATTTTTAAATTAAATTAAATTTTAAATGCCAATATGGTTATTCGTTGTAATTTGGTTATTCTTTGGGTCAACTAAAATGCTCGATGACAAAATTTACACCCACTGAGATGTGGATTTATTTAGAAATAAAGTGATTATTAAATACGACCACACAATCGTTTACGTAGCTTTGGTAAAATGTGATTTTCTCAATAAAGAATTACTCTGATTCATTTAGAAAACATGGAATAAATGCTGCGATAAATTGATTTAAAACAATAGATTCCTATCAGTAGAAAACAATAACAGAATATTTGTCGATAAGCTTGCAAAACATTGTACAAAATTAATAAGCTTAATTTTTGTGCCTGCAACTGTTTTTTGCTTATATAAATATTGTGTCTTTGTTTGATCCGTCTTTGTTAAGTGCCATTCTTTATCTGTTTTGTTTCTTTTAATTGGAGTTTCTTGTTACCAATAATGCCTTTGGTTTCCTTCATTTTCTTCATTCCAATGCTTAAATTGTTTTTATATTTTCTTTGCCTTGATAATTAGATTTTCATTTAAAGTTTGTTTAAAATTTTGCTTTGTTTTGAAATTTTTTATAGGCGTATTTCACAATGCAATTTTTAGAATTCTATTTGATTTTTTTGAATTTTGACAAAGCTTCTGAATGCATTGGGATAAATATGATTCCAGGAATAACCGGATCCAGATTAACTAAATATTTTATTATAAAATCTCGAGATGCTATTCCAGTGCAGGTAATTTTATCCAGATTACTTGGATTGAGAATAAGTGATCTCACTAAATTCACAAAAAATCTTTATAATCAGAGAAGTTTACTTAGGACCGAGCTTACTTGCAACAATATTTGTCAGGTTTTCTTACATTCGTGTCGTATTTCTGGATTTCATTGGCCTGTTTTCCTGGATTATTCAAATAATTACAGCGCTCTTTCATTTTGAATAATTTTTTCACAACTTTTCAATGAGATTTCTCACAATAAGATTTGATATTCAGTAAGAAATAACCGTTCATCATTTAAAACAGTACCAATATACAAGTGCATTCATTATTTAAGTAATTTTTTACGAATCAAGCATTAAAACTGATTCTAATGATAAGCTCAGAATCTGGATTTGAAAGCATCATAAATGCTGGGAATTTGTATGGACAAAGATCTCGATGTCACAATAAAATAATGTGGTTTTAAGCAATAAAATATGATAAATGTGACTCGGTTAGCCACAAATTCTGCTTATTTGATTATCCACCGTGAAAATAATCACTACTCACTACATTAAATTATGGACCACTCTTCTGCACTAGTAAGGCGCAATATTCCACCAGGTTGCAATCTAATATAATGTTAAGATTATTTTGAGTTGAGTTTTGTTAATCACATTAAACAATTGTAAAATCAATAAATTCTAATTGATTAAAATGCAAAATCAACTTCTTAGATTTATTATATATTTTTTTCTTACTCTGGTTCTTTGGGAACTTCAATGACAAGTATGAGGAATATATTATCGGTATTTAAAGACTGTCTAAAGGATTAAATTGAATATAGTTAAATGCAGCCGAACGTCTTAAGATTGAGTATGGGTTTGTGGGTTTAAGTTGAAGACTAAATGCAATTTTTTAAATCAATAATCGTGATAATTTCGAACCTCAAAAATGTGTTTAAAATTGTATGAATTCGAACGTTCAAAAATCATAGACAATTTTTTATGGAATTTGATGATATCCACAACATTTATTGTGTGCGAGTTTTGAGATATGATTGGACAATTCCATCAATATCTGACTCTTTGTAGTGCCTAAGGGTATATTGTGTGTATTAATTAAAATTAATTTATAAATCACAATGATATCAAATACAATAGGATTATAAAAATTATTATGATTATAATGTATTTATTGTTATTTATATTTTCCTGATAAATATTTCAACTTATCCATTATATTCAAATGAATATAAATAATTTCGGATATGTTAAAAATATAAATCCTGAAAATTAATTGATCAAATAAAAAATTATTGATATTTTCATTTTTTATTTATTTATATATTTCTACATCATATATATGAAGTAGTAATTTGGAACATTTAAGCTTAAAATTACTACAAATGACTACAAAATATAGTCAATATTGATATTCATCTATTTCAAATTCTCTCCCTTTCCTATACATATATATTTGATTCAGTATTTTTATAATTAATTTGTTTTATCGATTATATTTCTTTAAATTATTTTTCATTTTTAATAAAATATGTCATTGCATTCCTTATTTTATTAATATTAAATATAAAATATTAAGAATGTGTTTGTGTATGTTTTTGTCCTTTTTTGTTTAAATTGAGTTATTTTAATTTTGTCATTAAATTTTATCATTTTCCTCCAAAAATTGTTTATCAAAATGAATATATTTAATCAATTGACCGATCGTTTCTTTTAAATTCGTAATGGAATGGCGAAATTTGTTTGTATATTTCGTAATTTAATATTCTTTTATTGTTTCAGAAATCCAGATGTGTCCAGCACAAATAGAACTCGACAACAGTTCTTCATTGAGGATGGCTTTCTTCTTGTGGAGCATCTTCAATGAAATTTGTAAAATTAATTCGCTTTTTCCCATTTATTGTGATGATATATATTTTATTGGGTTCTGTCGAGGTGATTGACTTGATATCGATGCGCTCGATGTGATTAGAATGTCTACTGAAAATCGAATATAGATACTTCTCTCATAAAATCCCATCAATATTTATAACAAAATTTGAGCAATTTTTCGTTTTCATTTTTTTTTCAAAATTATGCTAATTTTTGTTAATCGGGCTTTCTTGTCAGATAAATATGCAATTAAATATATCACCATGGAGCTCATCTTTGAGGATGAGTAACGGATTTATTATTTCAATTTACATAAATTATTTTATTCGTGCAACTAATAATATCATGATGTTCAAGTTACTCGCGGTGGATGGATTTATATCTTGGGATCACGGATTATGTTATTCTAAATGTGCTTCAAATACTAGACAATGGAGCCTTCTTTCGATTGAGACTTTTATTCAAACTTTCGATATCGGATTGCACAAGCAAAAAACGGTTTTGTTTAAATTTTCAATATTTTCAGCCATAACGCTATGCTTGTCACGATCAGACTTCTTTAGGGAAAAAGATTTTTTAAGAAATATTAATATATTATTATAAACAGAAATTTAAGATTATATCGGAATGTGCTATCAGAATCAACCCTATATATTCAATTTGCGCATTGGTTTCACAATCATTTCTGCACATCCACATACATAGTCGTCTGCCATTCCACTTTCACTCTTAGCTATTCTCATGGACATCAAGCAGAAAGTGATTTCGATGAAAAAGTTGTCAGGAAAATTCTTTAATATCTGGTCAAGTGCTTAAACAATTCTTTCAAGTTTACTTTTCGAATACCTGGTTGTTTTGATATTATACCAGTGTTGTTGGATTATTTTAAACTTGGCATTGTTGATGGTAATAGATTGATGACCAACAATAACTTAATTTTCAGAAATCTTGTGATATCACATGTCATGAAGGTTACGGATTATCGTCTTTTTCCATTACATTGCTTGGACCGGATAAAGCTTTCCAGCGATTTAGGTTTAATAACCATGTTGCTTTTCAATCGAAAACTACCTAAAAGGGTATAATTTGATATTTTATTCGAAGACTACACAAGTTTGGGTAGGATGTTGTCTTCTATTGTCAGTGTGTAGAAATGCTACTTAAGTGCTTAAGACTGATATTGAATCTGTTAGGCATTATTTCTTCTTTGCGATAAATAGAAATGAACTCTGCTTCATTCTTAACATTGTGGTCCCAATACTTTTCTTTCGAAACTGACCAACTGAATTGGTCAATTTCTTTTCACTTCCATATATTTCTAATAAATCCTCTAAGGCTATTGACTTCAACTATTTCTGCTGAAATTTTTTATTCTAGCTTAGAATAATCTTTTGATCCTGAATTGACGACAAATCGTTAGGCACATGGTCTGGAATTTGATTTGTCTGCAGTACTACTGCTGAAACTGCAGCACACATATTCATCTATTGTCCAAATTCAGCAGTTGACACATCGAAGACATAAAGAGCTTCTCAATTTCATGAATCAATTTCATTTGAGGATGTCGACACTCAACCCATTGAAAATCGTTGTCATCTTTGGCTAGACCATTCTGATCTATAAGAAGCGAATTACAGTTGTGTTCTAAATTAAGGTGTTCTAGAATATTTTCTAACTGGGATTTGCATTAAAACCATCATAATACATCTGAATGTCATAAAGATTGGTTAGTTTGAATCTTGGGATTTTAATAACGATGAAGCCTTCATGACATTGGTTAAGAAAGCAAATTTGCCGACTATCAGTAATACTAATGGGATAGTTGTTTGTAATACTTATCATACATATATGAACAATTTCATAAGCTTAAAGAGAGCTCTCCCACAAATGTCATCAGCATACCTATTGCCAAATTCTAATAATTATTTGTTTACCGCACAATCTTGCTAATGACATCATTCTTCACCAATTTAATCTTATTTACCATTATCATCAGATTTCTGTACACAAATACGGTTGTCTGAAATAGAGACTGCTATTTGTTGGTTGATCTCGATAGTCACCAGTTTACCGTTGAATCCTGGCATCGTGTGTTTCAGTTTGAAGAAAATACTGCTTGAAGACGATTCAATTACAACGATCATTCCAATTCTATGTCAATATGCTTCCGTGATTAATCTTAAACTATACCGCTTCATAGAGCCGACGACTAATCATAGTCGGACTGACTCAATTGTTGATAAAAACTATCAAAACATTTGTAATTTGATGTATGAGTGTCTTGACATAAGTCATGTATCAACTACTGATGATTACAGTACAATTTTTCTGTGATATATTTCTGAATTTGTTTTTACAGATCCCGATTCGATTTAAAATATTGATTTTATAAATCATCGATTTTCTAATTAATATGATGTAAATAATTCAGCTTAGGAGTTAAATCTTTCACTGTTATTCTTGAATGGTCTTTCAAAAACAAACGAACCTGATTTATCAAGGTTTATTATTGCTTGATAAGCAGATATATGTAGATCTTAATTTCAAATCAATGATAATATTTATTACACATCATCGTCACTGCTTTTTATTGTGTTCTTCCTTCAATTATTATTAATATTCGGATTGAGAAATATTTTTATATTTAATTATATTTATTATTAATGGTGACCTCATTAAGCCCATTAAACCATGCTTTAAAATGTATCTCGAAAATAGATGGTAGTTAGTAGTTCCTGCTAAAACGAAATTTAATGGTTTTCCTTATCCATTTTGAAAATTAATTATCATTAAATTATTATTAATTAAGAGATCAAATTAACTGATAAATCTTCATTATAAAAAAATCATTTACCAGAGCAACACAAATACATTTATAATGAATAAAGAACAAATCAGTCAAAACACTAATTTATAAGTCTCCTTATCTTCAGTTAGATAGTTGTTCATTACCTGTGGAATACCCGAGCTCTGAACGATAATGCATTCATAGAAATTTTTCGATTTCCTTTGTTGTTCATTGTCTGACCGTGGTTTTTTTAATATAAAAAATAACCTCACTCGAATGCTCGTTGTTGACGAAGAATCAATTTGAGAAGAGCACAATTCTTTGCAGAACAATATAGACAATGATATCTTCTCATTTAGAATTGATGACAATATGTCGACAATTTATGATTTCTTTTCTCCTTAATTAATTTCAATAAGATGATGTTCTCGATAATTGATAATTGTTTTAACAATTCACGATCATTATTTCTAACTCAATACAGCCCTTCCTTTTCTACTGGTCAATGGGACGAATGTATTCTTGGTTTAAATTTAAAATTTTTGAATTAATTAGTCTCATTATTTAGTTAATTTGAGATTTTGTTTAAATTATTTAGTGGGATAATATCAAATTATTATTATGCTTGTATTATTAAGTTGATATTTCCATAATCTCTAACAAATATTTGCGTAAATACTGTCGAATCCGGCTGATATTATTTAAATTGTTCCAAGGAAAACCAATATTAACCAAGTGTACTAAAAAGCTATTAAAAATAATAAAAAAATAAATACAAACAATGAGCCATTTTTTACCATTGGTCAGTAATGATAAACTCTTACAAAAGAAAAACTATTTTACACATTGGAATCTTTATTTTAGCACTTTAAGCATTTACATGCCCACACAACTATACAGGCATAGCAACCAGTCAATCAGAAAGGATGCAAGTGGAGGATTCGATTTCGAAAAATCGATATAACTACATAGTAAGACACACATAAGGAATGATAAATTCCGAACACACGAAATCAATAAATCCATTTGGAATTTGAGAAATAAAAGATCAAATCAAAATGTGATTCTAAAATTACACACAAATCTCAAGCATAAATACTGATGCGTAGGTGATCAAATGCCAGCTGGAAGCCGACTCTTATGAGCTTGTTTTGTCTTGATTTTTTGAATTTTAGAGTGGTTTGTGAAAATACTGTTTAGTACGATTAAGTTAAATAAAAATTGCAAATTTCAATTCTTTTGGAAACAACACCATCAACCAATTCAAATAAAATCCTCATTGGCCATACTATGTTAGGGTTTTGGTGTTGCTAAAAGATCATTTAATTACTCTTTTATGATATATATTCTTAAGAATATATTCTGTTATAGAGTAATAAGGATATCGTGCATGGGTTACTAGTTCGGAATAGACAGTGTCGATAACTTTTTCAGTTCAAAGATTGTACTCGAATAAAAATAAAAGTATTTAGAATTTTTGTGTGTCGAGGTAGTTGATTAAGGTCAGCGATAATTAAACATGGTGTTTAGCGGAAACTCAGTTGAGTCTATTAAACCTATGTACCTATTGATAAATACATTTGTACTATTGTCGTCGAAGATACATTAATAAAATCATTAATTCTGGAAATCTATAGCAACTGAAGAAGGAATTTTCGATTGAGGTGAAATTAAGAGAATTCGACGATATTTGAAAATGTGAGAAATAATAAAAACTAATCTATTTCATTTGAATATTGAAGTGAAAATCGCAATCATTTAGATCAGGTATAATTTGTTCTGATATTCAAGAAAACTTGTACTGACAAATGAACCAAAAGCAGCTCAAATAAACTTTATTTATGAAATAAAGAATATCTCATGTTTTTAAAAGTATTAATAAGTGATCAACATTAGCCAGCATATTTAGGTAGAACCAATATAGTTTCAAACCAGTCCCACAGCAAATTTTACAAAATAAAGGTTTTAAATCGAAATAGCTTAGTGCGTATCAGGAATGTTTGGGTTGAAATATGAGTTCATCATTTATCGCATTTAGTCCATTTAAAGTTTGTTTATCTCTAGAATTTCCAATCTTGATGATTGTAAACATTGGGATATTTTTTAATTTAATATAATGACAAAAATTCAAAGGTAAATTTTTAATTTTATAATAAAAAGTGATAAATCATTCAATTATAATTTTATTAAAGTTCTTACATAACCCCCGGATATTGATTTACATTTATATAGCGTATATTTTAATGAATATATTCTAGTATTGGGTTATTTTTCTGAACTGGGAAGAATTATTGATTTAATTATCATTTCAAAATCAAGGAAATCCCAGAAGTTTAATTAGGTATGAGCTAAACGATGACAGTGAAAAGAAAAATAAAAAATATAAAAAAATATTTCTTAATCGTTATTAAGCTGAAATTCCCATCTTAAACTGATATTTTCACCACATGGAAATAATTATATTCATTGAATTTATTTATTAAGATCGACGCCGATATCCTCTCAAACCTCAATAGCTATAACAATTGAAACGCACAACCGAATATTGTGTTTACAGAAAATATTTTTGGCAAAATTAGACCACACAGAGATGATAAGATTCAAATAATAATAATAATAATAACAATAATAATAATAATAATAGTAATAATAATAATAATAATAATAATAATAATAATAA
>JBBMOY011599186.1:0-13841 GCA_037951405.1 Platydemus manokwari | reverse complement strand
GGGAAATTTTCCACATACATACTCAGTGTCTCGCTAATTTCAAGTTCTATCGATAACAATTTGTATGTTTTGAAAATCGTTCACATGATTGTGTGTTATGCTATTTTTTAGGTGGGTATGAATTTAGCACATATTTAGAAGGGTTTTGAAGGGGTTTCGAGCCTGAATTAAATTAAATTTATAACTTTTGATCAACTGAACCGATTTTAATAAGTTGTATATCAAATTAAAGGGCATTTGATGGGGAAATTAAATAAGGACATCTACATATAAATTTTTAAATTCTAGTAAATTCTATTTGTCATTAAGCTTTAGTAAATCTTCTAACTTTTGTGGAAAATCATTTATAGCATTTAATAAATGGTTTTCAGTCATTTTATTCCCTTCAACTTTTGATATTTTATTTGAATATATTTCTTTTGTAATTATATAATCTTTTCGAACATCATTAAGATTTTTCAATATAATTTAAATTACTATTCGAAAGTTAATACGTTCCTCCTCATTCATGTATTTTAAAATATTATCACTTGATTCTGAAATATATGAAATTATATTTATATTTTCTGGAGAATGTTAAATGAATTTAACAAATTTAATAATATCACTTGTATTATCGTGTAAAATTATTTCTTTGTTATTAATAGAAGCACTATATAATGCTTTATGATCCTTAGATTTTCCATGAGCTATCATTGCTGTTCTTGTTTTAAAATATCTATTACCTCTTTCACAGTAAAATACAGTTTTGCTTTCATTCATTTTTAAACTTTGTTTTTAATTAGATTTAATTCTTAGTAGTGATATAATGGATAAACAAATGCTTAATTTATAGATTGATAAATTGATAAAAATGATAAATTGCAAAATGTGCATGTTGAGGGTCTGTGTGGGTACACAGGGATTCAAAAATTGAGATTTTTAAAAAGTGATAATTTCTTGGGTTTGGGTATTGCATTTGTTTATCCATTATATCACTACTCTCGGGGTATGAAAAATGATTATAGCAGTGGTTCCCAATCTTTTTTGCATAGCAACACACTATTGAGCTCTTTAAATTTTAACAGCACACGTATCACAAAAAATAAATATTTTCTACTCATAAAAACTTTTCGCAATGAAATAATATAAAACAAAGAACATCATATAAGGAGAATTTCTATTCACATAAATCAACATGTCCTGCATTCAATATCAGGAATAGAATAATGGTAAATTTTAGTGGGATAGTTGTGCCTGGTGCTTCTTTACTACTGTTTGCAATTTGTGGGTGAATGTGAGAGAGACATACTCTTAACTCTTCTTCAATGTTTTTAAGTTTGTTTATGTAAGAAAATCCCAGTTCACATGGGTACGAAATGGAGAATTGTAGTAAGACTTTGATGGTTTTTTTACTAAGAGTTGGTTACTCTTCCATAACAGAAATCCAAAAGGCGTCTAATGGCAGTTGCAAGCACTTTAATTTGAGTCTCCAATCACTGGAAAGACTCGCTAGTTCTTCCTCTTCATATAAATTTCTTAATGCTGATTGAGGGGAAATATTCTTCAATTTTATTTTCTAAAATTGTCAAATGCTCATTAATAATGAGAATGATCTTTGTATCCCTGCCTTTGCTAACAGATGGAAACGTATACAAATCGTTTACCATTATTCTTTTCTTCCATATTGTAATTTTTTTCTTAAAAGTAACTAATTTATTTGTTAGCGTAAGAATATTTTCATTTCGACCTTGCATATTGCTATTCAGACTATTGAGATGTCCAAATACTTCACAATGCATTTTTAAAGAATTTACAAAATATATCAAGCTTTTCATTTTCAAAAAATAAAAAGTTCTTTCTGAAGCTCAATTACACGAGGTAGCATCTTTCCTTTCGATAACCATCTTATGTCTGTGTGACACAATGAAAATCCATGTCCTTTTAAGCGGACTCAAAAATTCTCGTCTTTAACGGCCGACTTTTTATGAAATTTGTCATTTCAGTCACTTGACTCAACGTTTCCTTTGGTTCATTTTGTGTTATCTTTGAAACTAAAACTTTTTTGTGTAAAAAGCAATGAGTTTACACGATGTTAGCATTCTGTTTTTCCACTAAATATGCTAAACCTTTAACAGAACCAACCATTGATGGTGGTCAATAGGTATATATTCCCACACATACATTCTAGGATAAGCCATATTTTTCTAGGCATATTGTGATTATATCAAAAGTATCTTGACCTTTTGTAATTGTGGATAACTGTTTGCAGCATAGAAATTGATTAATTATGGCATCTTCATCGATGACATGTATAAATGCAATTAACTGTGCATAGTTACTGATGTCAGTGGATTCATCGATTTAGAGACCAAAGAGACTATTTTGATATTTAGATAGTACACTTTTCTCAATATTATCAGATAATGCAAGAATCCATCTTTGAATTTATTGTTTGAAAGAGGGATCTTGCTAATTTCTTGTTTGGCTTTGTCACCAAGCAAAATTTTCACCACTCTTCTGCATGGTTGGAAGGATCACTGATTCTGCAAGAACATGAGACTTCGATTTAAGAGTAATCATTTCCTCCACCTCATATGAAGCCCATTGAACTTTTTCGGGCATGATTACTGTTTTTTAAATAGTAGACTTTGCCCTGCATTCGATTCTTACAACCGTTGGAAATAAATGGCATTTTTATTTTGAAGATTTGTAGTGAGATGCATTTTTATCTTACTTGGAACCACTGCTTCATTAGACAGCGTTTGGCCACACACAACATACAATGGAGAAGAAATCTGTGTATCTCCAGTCCAGTGAAAACCCAAATTTCAAGTAATCATCACTATACAACCGATGAACCTTTAGCTTTTTCAATGAAGTTGTAGAATCATTCTTGCCATCATCACCTTTTTCTTATGAAATTATTGTTTATATTCAAAGGTGAATTAAATCTAAAATTGAAGAAAATAAATCATATATATATATATATAATTATCCTTTTTTAATTATTGATATTTGAAATTCCAATTAATTATGTCATAAAATTTTATTTATAATATTTTAGGATTAGATTCATTATATTATAAGTCACCTTTTCATTTATTTTTTACTTTTAATGGTTAGTTTTCACTCAATTATATCTTGTAGTATTTATTCTAATTTGTTTTCTCTCTTTTTTTCGTTGATTAATTTTGTATTATTACATTCTCGGGCTTATTTTGTTTATTAGTTATGAAAATTAAAAAAGAAAACAAGAAAAACCTATTTATCAAATATGCAATACATCCTTGGTTAGCGAATGCTCGCTTGTATTCCCATAAAATATTGTAAAATGCCATTGAGATTTATGATATTATATTTTATGTTTTTATAATTTACTATTACTTATTAATTTTTTAATTATTAAAATTTCAAAAAGAACAAATAAAATTAAATAAGTCACTATGATATTTAAAGTATCCGAAAGTATAAATGTTTAAGCATTGAATTCGAAGCTTGGAAAGTGAATGAATATTTTTCCTTGAATGTTATTCAGTTACTAAATATTACTGGTTCCTAAAATTGCAACAGTAAAGGCTATAGCAGATAGAGATACTTTCTGATTTTAAGACGATTTAACTTTTTCACTTTAGAATTATGAGTGAATGTTAATATTTGTTGGAATTTCATAACACATTCGTTATTACTAACAAAATTAGTATATGATAAATAAAATATTATAAACAATAGGCTTGATTATTGAAAACAAATAAAAAAAAATGAACAAATTTTCAGTAAATTTTGTTTTAAAATATTATTAAAAATTGTTAAGAAATTTAAAATTAATAAATTTTCAGTAATTTTTGTTTTAAAATATTAATAAAAATTGTTAAGAAATTTAAATATTGTTTAAATTATTTTTTTAATTTAATTTTATCACAAGCATGGATGTTTTTGATGTTAGTGTATTGGACATCTTAAAACAGGACATTGAGCCCAAAGGTGATGAAAGTAATTTTAATAAGCTATTTTGTCTAATTTATGTGCCATGAAGTTGATAAAGATGCAATAAAAGTTCTTGAATCTGTATCGGCAGCACGAAGGAAACAAAAGCCTAGAATGAAATTGGATACCGACAGGTAAAACTAAGAAAAAAATTCACTTATTAAATGTCATTAGATTGCTTGGGAAAATGGGATTAGTCGAATTGGATAAACAACTAAAAAATTTTGTATTCAAAGGTAAAGGTCATGAGGTACATACATGTAAAACATATATGAGCAATTTTTAAGTAATAATGTTAGGCTACAGATATTACAAAGTTGATCGATATTTACAAAGTATGGTCACAACAAATGATTAGTATAATGAATTTCGATGATTGTATTGAGAAAATTGAAGATCTGGGACACAAGAAAATTGTGAAAGATACAATTAAACGTTATCGTAATGGGTTAGGGCTTGATGGTTTAACCAGTGAATACGTTACTGATCAAGCTAGTGATAATGAAAATATTCCGAATGATAGATTCGATAATGAATCATTTGGAAATATGGAAATGGATATGAATGATTTTGATGATGTTGAACAATCTGAATCTTTCATGGAATATCAGTTAGATGACTCTACAGATATATCGGTTGAATTACAAAATACACAAACGACGAACCATGTTTATTCGTCAGAAATTTCCGAAGAACAATTATCACGAATTGAAGAGAATAGAAAGCGAGCTTTAGAGAGATTGAAAGCTTCCCGGGAAAGAAATGCTTTAAATAATGTTTTGTAGATTGGTATTTTATTGTTATGTTAAAAAGATTGTATAATTTCAATTTTTGTTTTTATTATTGTGTTGTGCTGCGATTTGATATTACTTAATGTTGTCAGTAGCTTGTATGTTTGGAAATAAAGTCGATTAGGTTTAGTTTAATTATTTCTAAAATCGTGTAATCATATTCAATCACCCAGTTCTCCAAACAAGAAAATTAAAATCAATAGACATAAATCCCTTAAGTGATACCATTTTAAATCACGTGTTCAATATTAACTACCATTTCAATATTAATAAACAAATTATATTGGTGAGTTACTAAATTAGATATCACACGTATGGCATAAGGACAAGACATTTTCGAACAACAAATTAAGCAGTAAACATCATTTATTATCGATAAATGTTTAAGGTAAATAGAGTTACCTAAAAGATATATGATTATTAACAGTCAATTAGTAGAGTGTGGATAAATATATGAAAAGGTGAATAGTATTATGAAGACTACTCAATACTATTGTTGGGTAATAATTAACAAATAAAACTGAAAATTATATTAAACTACAATATCGCAAGCTCCATTATGAACAAATACAGTTAAACTTTTATTCAACTAAACCATAGACCATCACACAAGATTGGACAAGTACCCGAAAGTCAAAGACAGAATAAAAAATAACCAAAAAGACTGGTGTTGAAAATAATGTAAAAGTAAAGAATAAAACACAGGTTACCGACCAAACAAGACCGGCAGTTACTCATGGAACTCAGCCTCTTTTGAAGATCTATTGAGTGTCTGCTTGATGTCACGGATCTTCGCTTTTCATTTACTGAATTCATTCGTATATCGGTTTGCTTGAAGTTTTCCTCGTATCTTTTATGCTATTGGCAGATATTTTATTTTAATGCCAATTGTAAGTATATGCCTGTCGGTTTTTAACTTCTAAATATGGATTAATAGTAGAAAGAATCTGATTGACTGATGCCACGTGTGTTTATCGGATCTGTGCGTATCAACTCTTTTTAGGATTATTTTTCTGGTTTCTGTAATTATTTTGGCTGATTGTGTGACCTGCCCAACCTTAATAATAACGTCAAAGCATTAAATAGGAAGATCAAATGTGAAATGATAATTAAAATGAAAGGCAATCCATCGAGTCATAATAATGTAATATGCTAAATTAATTTAAATTATTATTTTCCAAAATTCTTGAGTTTTATTAGAAGTAAGATCAAATATGCATTATTTAAAAACTTCAATAACGAGTAAAATGAATAG
Source organism: Platydemus manokwari (assembly GCA_037951405.1). Lineage (NCBI taxonomy): Eukaryota > Metazoa > Platyhelminthes > Tricladida > Geoplanidae > Platydemus > Platydemus manokwari. The sequence continues at coordinate 7,829 of JBBMOY011599186.1, read as the reverse complement.
CCAACTTCAAGTATTTATATTTTCTAAAATAAACATTTACTTGGAAATCTAAATGACAGTTGATGTAACTAGGAAAAATAATATATAATTTCAATCTTTGCAGTAATTCAATTCATATCATAACTTCAGTCAAGTCGATACAGGCAATACTAAAAATCAGAAAATGATACTTATTTCGAAAAAAATGTAATTTAAATATGTTGATGATAGCACCTAACTAAATCTGAAAACCAAACCCATCCAACTAAATTCTTACATCTGTCTTCAAATCTCACCCAAATTCTACATATCTCCGCAAAACTTCAATCCAATTCAAGCAAGTCACCCTAAAAACTTTTAAGCAACTATTGAACTATTTTGAATTTGTGTATTTTATTCTTAATCAATTCTTGAATTAATGTTTCTTTCATCTTTATTTTTGTCATTGAATTTGTGTCTCTATATTTTGATCTTGCGTTAAATATTTGTATTTTGTGATTCGAATAATTATCTTTGTGTTTGGAATTCTTTTAGATTGTAAATCGGTAAAGATATTAATGAGAAGCAACAAATTTAAATAAATACTTGAAATAATAAATCACTACTTAAAATTAAACAAGTAACGCTAGTGAACATAAGAATATAATCACTAAATAATAATAATCATAATAATAATTGTACAAATATTAAAGAAAAATCAATCATTAAAAAGGGCCTCGACAGAAAAATTAAATAATAAAATAAAATAAAATAGTAGCAAAATGAAGCCTATCAGATTCGAAAAATGAATGGGAAGAATTAATCAGAAAAAACTGTTACATATTTTATGAAAGAATAAAAATAGTAACAACCATTGTTCCGGAAAATGCATAGAAATACAATAGAAAAAATAATGAACTTAAAATAAAATGACGCCAGTACACGAGATAAGCACCAGTAAAGAAGCACCACATAAAGGCATGCCATTTTGAAATGACTACCACACATTAAACTATTAACTCAGAAGTGATAATTGCCGAAGGTTTATTTTCAAGAGTGAATAAGATTTGTAACCATAATCACTATCGTTCGATTTAAATTTAATTAATTTAACCATAATTTTTAGTTGTTTCCATTTGGTATCTTCCGATATCTTCCATGAGGATATTCCACAACAAACTGTTTGAGTGGTGCGTTGCATAATTTGCAAAAAATTTTACCTTGTTCTTTTGCTGATAGCTTTTCTTTATTCTTCTTAAATAAAAATTCAATCGTTGAGTCATTAATTTAACATATCTCTATGTAACATTAATTATTAATCAATTATCGTATACGTTCAGTACAAATCGTCATTAATATAACGGGACCAACAAAATCCTTGTTGTAACAATCAACAACATTAACAAGCTTAAGCTTAAGACATTTTCAGCATATTTTCCGCCAGCTTCGTCATGATAGGAGCTACTGCAGCTTTCTAGGAGTAGTATAAACATTAAAATCAATAACCACCCAACTTAATTAATAAATAAATCCAGTTCGAAACATTAGGCAATAACTTTTTCAATTCAAATTGTTATTTTATAAATGTTATCGTTGACAATAGTAGCAGTGTACGACTGAGAATAATAATCACTGTGCAAGTATTAAAATTCGTGCATTTTGTTGAATTAGCTATAAATTAATAAAATATATTCCTGTCACAAAACTAACCAGAGAATAAGACAAAATAGTGAGCAATATAAGGACATTGCCAAGTAATAGTTTTAATTTGAAAATAAAGATTTGCTTTGTACCTTTGGAAACTATTGGTTTAAGTTGAGTTAAAGAAATAAATAGATCTGGTAAGAGTACAGGACATTTTAAATCAAAGAAAAATTATTTTTGTAATAAGAAATTTACCATTATTTTTATATTTGGAATTTTCTTAATAATATCTTCGATTCGGCTTAATTTGGCTTGGAATTATTATTTGAAAATTTTTTGTAATTTGACTTAGCTTTTTGTAAATTTAAGCTGAACTTTTACAAAAAACTGTCCCGTGATATATAGCTTGTGACTTTTATAATTTGATCAGACTGCAATAAATCACGAGAATATTTTTATGTGATTACAATTGAGTTTCGAAGTTCAATTGTTTAAGGGGTAGGTAATTTGAAATTCGAAATATATTTTTATTAATCTTTGCTCATATTCTATTAGAGTGATTCTCATTTTACACATAGTAAATATTATGATTATTTATGTATTTCAAATTTTATTTTTATTATTTTTAGGATTTCTATTTAATTTTTTACTAATTCAGGTACTTATTATACATTTTTTTTTATTATTTGATTTCTCTAACATATATAGTATTTCTTATATTTATTTTGAGAAACCTTTACCTAATTATTAATAAAGTTTGGTATTTTTTTATTGTAGATTTTCGATGAAAGTTTGATTATAATACATTATTAGATTTATTAGGGCGAATTTCTATTAAATATAATACAACCAATTTAGCCATTTAAAAATAGAGATCTTTTCATTTAAAAAGATTAGACTCTCTAGTGCACATGTTTTTCGAAATCGTTAACCATTTATTTCATATATAAACATATTCATAATTGATTCATGTTAACATTTCGTAAGTTAAAAGTTTATTCAATTGGTTAATTTTAATTTAAGGTTTTCTCAAACAATACTAAAAATATTATAATAAATAAAGTTTTATTAGAATTATTATTAACATAGTTTGAAATTAATCGATATTTTCAAAATGTTCATCTATTCTATGAATATTGAATTTAATTTTTTCCAGATCTTTAAAATTGTTTGTTTTAGTTAATTACTTTAATTATTTCATATTACATGAACTAATATCTACAATGGTTTGCCTTCCATGTATCGTTATTCCAATTTTGTTATGGATATTTCATCGTTTCTTTCGACCAATTTTGGGGATGTTTTTTGAAAAGTATAGAATTAAACAACAAGATGATGAAGTCAAGAATGATGAACTTAAAACTAAAAATGATGAACCATTGCTAAAAGACGGCGATACAGTATGATTTTGTTATTACCTTATTTGCGTTAATTTTGTGTTTAGGAACCTTCTTTAGTGGAAAATAAAAAAGATCAATAATACTTTTGGTGTGTATTTTTAAAAGATATTTCTTGTTTTGTGTAAATACTTAGATAATTCCACTAATAACTTTAAAAATCCAGGTACTGGTAATTTAAGATTTTTTAGTTCAGTATTGTTACATGTATAATTAATTTCGTAAAGAATTAAAGTTTTGGGATTGTTATTTTTATTTAAGAATTTTAATTAAAATAATTTATTAAAATTTTGGTTTAAGATATTTAAAATTATTTTGATATTATAATTTATGACAGTTAAAAGAGAATGAAATTGTTTAATAAGCTATTATTTGTTAATTGAATTTTAATAGAAGCTACACACTTTCAAGTTTGCTTAACTGATTTCGTTTTACAAAATTGTTCGTAATCATGTGTGTCGAGGTCATTCGTGTATATTGAATAGTAATTAGTTAATTAACAAGATATATTTTTTAAATATTATCGAAGGAAAGACTTTAATAAAAAGTGTTTCAAGAACTATAAAGTTTAAAATAATATTATCGTTAATAATATATGATGAGTTGAATGTATGATGATCTGCATCATATCTGGTCATTATTTAACATATCTCCGATTGATTAAGGTGCTAAAGTTATTACAGATACCAAAATCAGTGGTATGTTCTTCTAACGGTAAATGTTGCTGGGCTATTTTAATATGTCTGATAATAGCGTATGCTTAAACCTAATTGTTAAATGTACAACTCTGAGTAACCCAGGTTTTTTCACAGTTTATAAGTATACTGGGTTGATATTGATTTCTATCGGTGAGTTCCCAAAAGAACTTCTGCGCTTGATATGAACATCAGCTATTTCAAGAATATATTGAGCTATAAGTGAACATCAAATCAAACGCACACTGCCAGATAACAATTATGACTATAATGTGATTATAAAAGCAGGATGTTGTAAATGGTTATTAATAAGAAAACCATTTGTATTGATATCAAAATAAAATACAGCTTTAAGGTTCAAAGCAATTAAATTTGTTACGATTATTGTTTTGAAAGGAAATAAGAGGAACAATAAAAATGCGGTTAATAGTGTAAAATCTTGACTAAATTTCCAGTTAAATTTTCATGCAATTCAAACAAAACACCGAGCACAAGCTTATAAAAATCACTCATAACTGTTCAGTAAATGAAATTTGAATGATTGATGCAACTATTGGCCTTGAGTTGAAAGGCGCTATAGGCTTGTAATTAGGATTGGATCATAATTGGAGTTGATGAATGAATAAATTATGATTGAAAGAATTAGTGCTATAAATCAAACTTTCTATGAATTTAATCTGGTTATAAATGGAGTTGTTTTGTTCAGATTTTATTATTTTGTTGATTTTTAGCTGAGTTAATTGAGCTATTGTAAACGAAATTCACAAAAAAATTAATTTATATTAGCATTTTATCCATTACGAATAATGTTACTAAAGTTGAATAAATTATTAATAAAATAGTCACGAAATTAATGAAAAACTGGAAAAAATAAATACGAAAACTTACTTTTATTTTCATAAATTTTTGAAAAATTCGTATTCGTAATCGGTTGATTATGTCATTGTGGATATGTGTTTGATGCATCGTGGTTGTATCAGTTGACATAATTAGGAAGCATGATAAAGTACGGGCACAATTTTTTCTTTTTCTCTAAAATATAGTTAATCAGGATGATTACAATCACATTTAATTATGTGAAACCATTTTGACATTGTACCCTCATTATTGTCAACCCCTACACTGTTATAAAACTCCTGAATTCCGTTTTATCTTCAAATTCAAGACCGATAAGTTTGTTGTTGTGAATTTGGGTTTTATCTTTATCAAGATATAATAATGCCAATAATATGTATAGCGTTTATGGTTTATTATTATTATCTGTATCTTTGAGCAATCTTTCGGACTTACCAGTTCTAATAATTTGCAACTAGTACTTGTTAAACTTTTGTAACGGCCTTTCTGTGTGACTTTTACGTGAATTTTCTGATAACCAATCTTCGTGGTTGTCTTCTGTTTGGTATTCAACTTTCAGTTGCAGATCCCACCTTGAATGATGTCTATTGTTGATTTGTTGTGATTACTAATTGTATCTGATGACTAGTTGAATTTGTAATTCATTTTGATTCTAGTTTTCAGTATTCAGTGTCAATTGATAATCGATAAATAATCAATTATAAGAGAGCAAATGTTTTTATTTTAGAAAATTGTATTTTTTTAAAAACAATAAACTTTGACAAAAAATGTGGTATGAACGACAGATATATTTGGAAAGTGATTATTTATAAATTCCTTCATGGTATTGTGGCAAAATAAATTTTCAATTTGGTTTGCGCCTGCTGTATAAACAGGAAAATTAATTACAGAATATAGATATTTGATGATTTAGATTGTAGATCGTGTCAATCCTCGTATGAGGTTGGGATGAACGGCTCAATGATATTGCTTTTGATTTTATCAGTCTCTTATTTGAAATTATTATTATACGCCTCTTTACACCCTTCTAAAAAGGTGATGAGTTGACAATGAAATGATTCTATTAAACTAATGAAATGAACTTTATGACACTTGTCAAATCTAAAAGCCAACTCGGTTACGTTTACTAAAACTTTTATTGCTACTAAATTACAACTACAAAGGTCTACTTTTATACAATTAATGGCTACTTTTATACTATTATTATAAATTACTACAAGTATGCTTAAATATTACAATATTTTTATACACTGAAACGACAAGATTTTTAGCACAATTCTGGACAAAGGTTCCGGTTAAGAATGCTCCCAAGAGGAGTAGAACCATTTATACAAGGACTTCTTCTCGAATAAATTGATTATCAATTATTACTATTGAATCTCTAGATAAATCTGGGCATATACTGCCAACAGGGAAATTGACTTCGGCAACGAATAATTTGAATCTTTGATCACTAGCACTCTACGCAAGTGGTTTCTAATATTGGAGCAAGACCTATTGATTTTAAGGGCCTATTTATACGGGATTTTATTGATGGCGAATTTCAATTAAATGCGGGCACTTTTTATTTTAATCCAAATGAATTTCTTTTATATGCTGGTTGGTATCGCATTATATGGGTGGATATTGATGTTCTTTATTATTTAATAAATGGAATTTATTTTATTCAGGGTTTATTTCTTGTTGCCAGCCGAATTTCATTTATTAAAAATAAGGGTAATTTATTTTTATGCGGTGGATTTTAATAACAGCGTATTTTTAATGATGGCAATTTTTAGTTGTTTGGTGAAATTTGTTTGGGTTATTATTATATTTATGGTTTATTGTAAATGGTTCTAATTAATGATTTTTGATTTTATTTACATAATCATTCATATTAAGAATTCTATTTCAATTTTTAAGAATTCGATTTATATTTTTGTTAATCTTTTGTCCAGAATGAAGAAAAATAAAATATGAAAAAATATAATTAGTAATAAAATTCGCTAATTTTATACACTTAATAAAAATTCCATGCACATAAAAATTAAATGTTCCAAAAACCCAACAGTATTTCAGTTTTTTATTCACTTATAAGCTACCGAAATACAATATTGAACTAAAGACATGGTCACTAAATATAACTAATAGGTTCGTTATCATGTCAAGGATAGCACCCATCTTTTAAAATAACACTTATCTTTTAAATCTCTCATCTTTCAAATATAAAAAACCAAATTTCGAAAGTACCAATCCAATTTTGATAGCATCCAATCTCAACCTCTCTAATATCTATACTCTAATTGGCGATCAATACAACAATCAATCTCACTCACTCTCCAATCTCTAAGTCAAAAATAATTTTCTTACAATCAAAATCAATATCTCAATCTAAACAACTATCCCATTTACCAGTTTTTACCAGTCGTTTGAAATGGAATCACGAGTGTCAACGTTTTGCTTCCATTTACACTGATATTTAGAAATCGACGGTTTTCTGGATCTAGTTAATATTGTTAGATGTCAAATCTAATCCCAATAATAATACTAGTAATATTATAAATAATTTTACAAATGATTCATTCCATATATTAGTAGTTAAAAAAATATAATTTAAAAGTGAAAAACATTATAGATTGAAGAATAAAAAATTAAAATAAAAATAATAAATAATTATATCTGATATAGCTAAAAACAAATTCAAAACCTAAAAATTGCATTCAAAATGATAAAAATAGAAAACTTAAGTAATAAGAAGTAAACAGAAATAGATAATCAGTATAAATAATATCTAAAATTGAGCAAATTACCATAATTATTTATTCATAAGAAATCGCGCTTTGAATTACGTCCTACATTATTGCTATCTCTGAATCAATAATCCACAAAGAACAAAAATCTAAGCTGGTCATTTCTTAGTGCAACTATGGTTTACTATAAAGATAATTGATTAGACAAAATAGAGGTAAAAACTGTAGGAAAAGAATACAGAAAACATATTTTCCTATTGTAGAAAAATAAAATCATTGTATTAAAAAATTGTTATTGTATTTACCTGTCATGTTTACTGTTCTTAACTTTGGTGTCGATTTTGTGAACATAAAGTTAATAATTGGTCCATAAAAACTAAAATTAAGAATTCTTACTTAAAAATTAGTGTTTAAATCTAAATTCAATGAGATTTAAATTATTTTTCATCAAATAATTAAAAATGTGAAAAATAATACATTTAATTGCATATATTTTTATTAATAATAATTATTCAATTATTTAATCATATGTTTTAAATAATGATGTAGAA
>JBBMOY011598075.1:0-13843 GCA_037951405.1 Platydemus manokwari | reverse complement strand
TATAATAGAACTGAAGATTTTGGTTGACCTCTTGTGGCAATGCCCGTCAAAGCCGTCAAATGATTTTATTGGTGGTTGGGTTTATTTTGATAGACAGTTTGTTTGATAGATTTGTTTTTTGATTTTAAGATTTTAAAATGTGATTTTAAATCCTAGATAAACGATGTTCATTCTAGAATTATGCTGATGTTTCCATCTTGATCGAGCTCAATCCTTTCATTGGCATTTGTGGCTGTTACGTTAGACGTGCTTGGAGCATTGGATGATATGTGATAGAATGTGCTTGGGGCGTTAGAGGGTATATGATAAGATGTGCTCGGGGCATCAGAGGGTATATGATAAGATGTACTTGGAGCGTTGGATGCGCTTTCCCAACACAAGTAATCTAAAACCCAGGGTTACTACATTGTGGCTAGAAGACCACTCAAACCGCAATGAGAATTTAAAGCTCTGACAGGCTATAAATTTTAACTCATTATTACCATATGGGCAAATCCCGTTGTCATCCAAAAGCTTAAAAAATCCAGTTCACAACGGATTACAAATTGAGCTGGGACTAGGATGGATGATCATAACCAAATTAGAGAAAAAATAAAAAATAATAATTAATTATAATTAATATAAAGTACATCTTACCTTATATTTAGATATGAACAATTTTTAACATAAAAAATTTAATTTGTTTGGAGACCGTATAAAAGGTTCAAGATTGAAAATCTTCTGAATCCAAATTGATTTTGAGAGTCTATTATAATATTTTTACAAATCGTGTATTTATACTTTGGAACTAAATCACAAATTATTATATTATTTTTAGGTTTGGGAATTCTGTAGAAGAATCTCAATTGCTCACATTCGAAATTTGAGAGGATTATGGATTTTGGAATGATAATCGAATTGTTCGGGATCATAGATTTTGGAATGATCTAATTGGTTATACGGCATTTTTGGGTATTACTTGATTGCACTGGGGTTGTATTGAGTTTTTATTGAGTTTGATGTATTGGTTGTTTGGATTAGGATATTGTTGTTCTAAGTTTTGAGGTGTTTTAATGAAGTGATTGAGACTGGGAAGTTGAGAGGTGTTTACTGATTGAAAAGGCTTTGATAGGTGTTTATCAATTGAAAGGATGTTTAGTTATTGGTTGAAGAGGTGTTTGGGCTGAATTTTGGGATCGATTATTGATTGGAAAGGTGTTTTGGAGATGTTTGGTTATTGATTGAAGAGGTGTGGTGCTTGGGTTGAGTGTATTCTCAACACTATTATTGGCACTCTTTTACAATGTCTGAGTCTCATTAGGACTTTGAATTTTTAATGACCCGCAAGTAATCGCGAACCAAATATTATGATGTTCTTTCACCTAGAGCAACTCTAATCCACGTATTTTTAATAATAGGGGTAATTATTTATTTTGTTCAACAGATATTTCATGAATAAGATTATTTTGTTGCTTGGTTAAATGAATGTCAATCTCCTGCTTGCCATTGTCATGTTTTATGCGGGTTAATATTCCATTATTAAAAGGAATTCATTATTGGTTTCTCCTTTGAATTTATCGCAATTTTCGAAATTATAATATCTATTATTTGTATTATTATTAAAAAATTAACTATTTTTAACGAAACCAGATTAAATTTTCCAGATATAAGTGTATCAGATAAAAAAGATAAATAATTAAAATATCATAAGTATACAATAGAAGCGCTTGTATCATAATGATTAGTACATGTTATCGAGAATATAGTTTGCAACCTTTAATTCTTTTGGACGTCAACATAACCAACATAAAAACTAATCAAATTATGAGCAACAATTCACCAAAAAGTATAGACAATAGTCTGTATAAACTCTAACCAAAATTGAGGAAATCACTAAATTTTGAACCGAAAGCTTTGACTCTAAAAAACTACAATGAATTTCATATTGTATTCAATCTAATGCTGTTTATTTCAAAACAATAAAATCGTGACTAATTCATTGAATTGAATCTCAGAGAGCATCCTTTCACAGATTCCTAGCTTCGGTGGTTTTCTTATTCATTTCATTCTTTTTACGTCGAAAGGAATCTTTTTGTATAAATATATTCACTTATTATTTCCATGCTCTGGTTTCGTTAAACAAATATTAAAAGCAATGATGCAAGTTATCTATTAAATCCATTTCATTTTTGTTATCATATTAATACACTGTAAAAAAACAAAATACTTTGTGTAAAGTACAAAATCCAATGGGACGAAAATAAACGTTCTAAATATACTATCATAAATGTCCTAATTATAAATTAAACATATCGAGAAATAATTAGAAGCTCATGATCCTCTTCAGTTTTTAATTAAGTTCTGAAATGAAATTATAATTTCGGGTCAAGCATATATTCGAGTATTATACATATGTCGCTAGCATTAAAGTGTAAAAAAGTTAAAAAGAATAAGTAACCACCCACTATAAGATAAACATATTATAAATTTTAAAACCAAATAATAAGAAAAAACAAATTCAATTCAGGCTATATATATCCACCATTGTATAATTTCAAGATATAATTTAATAGCATAATTTACAATTATCTTACAAGTTCAATCAAGTTTTATCATTATGAAAGATTATTCGAGCCAATTGATGTGTATAAAAAATGCTGTAATTTTACACAATGATTCTAACATTAAATATTAAGCTTAGTTGTTAATAAATACTTTAAAACACGCTTCATTCTGAAATAATCGGATAAAATAATGATTTTAATATTAGGATGAAGCCGAGAAAATTTTGATTAGCTATGATTCCATCAAATAATTTAATAGATAGATTGTTTAATTAATAATTAAAACTGAAAACAACCAAATTAAATTTATTTCAAATCTTTAAATAAATGTAAAATTATAAATCGTAGAAAATAATTAAAAAACTATTATAAATATTGTCAATTAACGTAAATTGAATTGAAAACTAATCAATTAATAATTTAAATGTATTCATATTGATTGCTTTTTCGACCTCGTTATAAAAATCCATGGAAATAAATATTGCCATGGCAAGGACAAGTAAAACAATTTACATTTATTCAAAATACAAATTGGAATTATTTTTATTATTTTACATATGCAAAGTGTAATCATTCGACTGATTCAAAATCCGAATGCTTTGCCAATGAGAATCGACTTGTGATTGAAATGGATCTTCTGCTGTCAAATCGATTTCTGAATACATTTTCGATTCAGGTAATTTCAATTTGTATGCATGTAGCATCATTCGTTTGAATTGCTTCTCGTATGAATATTTACCGTAAACGCAATCACCGATAATCCCGTGCCCAATATGCGCACAGTGTACTCGTAACTGATGCGTTCTACCAGTTAACGGAATTAACAAAACTTTGGTTGCTGGTTTGTTGTCGTAGAGACCATGTTCCAATATCATAATATCCGTTATTGCAGATTTTGCATTCTACAAATATTGTCTTGTTAAACGTAAAAATGTTTTCATTAATCCTACAGTATCTTTCGTTATATAATATTTTTGCATAAAGCCCAGAGAAAATTAAATTTCGTTAACATAAAAAATGTTTACCATGCATTCTGAATCATCGATTGTACATTGAACATTTTGTTCTCTACCATTTTCATATGTTACTTTTTTACTACCAATTGGAACAGAAATAGTATGATAACTTTTGCTATTCGAAAGTTTCCGATTACAAGTTTCTTCACTAATGTAACCCCATAGAATTGCTAAATATTGCTTTTTAGCTGTTCTGTTTTCAAAACTTTTACTAACTTGTCCACCACCAGATTTATTAAATCCAATACATATAAGGCCACTTGTAGCATAATCCAACTGGTGACAAAATCGAAAATGATGAAAAAGATCAGGGTCAGCTTTCCAGTACCTTTTATAATATAATTGATTGCTAAGGGTTAAAAAATATTTGGAAGGATTAATATGATTAATCATTAGGTCGTGAGATTTAGAGACAATCAACAAGTTAGAATCTTCATAAAATATTTTTAAATCTTCAATATTTATATAATTATTTCTACGCTTTATAATAATATGATATCGCATCTGTAAATCCCAACGTAATTTTATATACATTAATTTCAGTTGATTTAAAAATTCATGTTTTACAATAGAAATTAAATAATTAATCATTTTAATTTAAAAATTTGATTCTTGATAACCAATATTTAAACAAATTTCTGATTAGTTAAAATCTCAATGAAATGTTAAAATTAAGCGAAAGAAATTTCTATGAAATCTCAAATGACTTTTAAAATAAACAAAGATAATTAAAATGTACAATTGGAATATGATTTAAATTAAAAATCTAAATATTAGCGATTGAGCACAATTTGATTAAAGTAAACATGTTCATTAACCAAAAAGTTTTATTTTACCAATCAAATTAGAATAAAATAAATAATTCGAAAATACTTAATAAAGAAAATAAGCACAACAAAATTGAAATTAAATCTCCTCGAATATGGATAAAATTGTAATATATGTAGAGTTGAATATGTATACCGGTGAAAAGGTTTTAAATTCAAAAATTTATCTAAATAAGTTAAAAAACAATATCATGCAAAATAGTACAATAAATTCTGTAAATATAAATATCCAAATAAACTAAAAATCTCAGCAGTATAAAAATACAAAAATCGAAAAAAGAAGTCTCTTTTCAAAATAATATAATTTGACAACATTTTCAGGATATCCAATAAGGCCAGAAGTGTAATCTATCTAATTGAATTTATTTTCTGCTTCATACAACTGTATTGTTTATAACAAATTACAATTGATTTGAAAATCAGAATCAATGTATGAATCTCTATCCCTATTATCTACCTTTAGCACTATAATTGTTGTGTTGAGTGAGATGAAATTCTGCAAAAAGAAAAACAAAATTGCAACTTGGAACCATATAGACATACCAACCAACCAATCATATTGAAGTTAGTTGATGAACTACAATTGAAAAAGAGGCATAGCTACACAACAATACACACATAGGGATTGATCAATCCCACTCATGTAAAAATTTAAAAATCCAAGAGAAACATAGAAAAACAAATATCAAATCCAAATATGATGCAACATGACACAAAAAATATACGCAGATCTAGAATATAAATATGAATGTAAAGATGGGCAACTACCAGTTGAAAACCAAGTTTAGTTGAGATCTTGAATAGAGTAATATATGTATTGATTAATATACAGAGAAATATATTATTTCCCTCTTGAAATTGGAGTCAAATTTTATTAATGGTTTGTAATTACTCAACTCTTGACTTTAAACGGTACTGAAACTTCGAAAAAATCTTCAAAAATATTAATCAAAAGTTATTATTACTACTACTTAGATGTAAATTAATTATGACGTCTATTTTATGGCAATCGTTCATTCTAATCTCATTGATTCCCGGCAAATAATTCCATTTATGATAAGCAAAATCAATTTCAAGAATTAGTAGAACTCGGTAAATAGGAATATTATAAGTTGTAAAATATGATTTTAGAATGTATTTACACTTATGTAGTTTGGTCTTCCAAATATGAAACGGCGCACTAACAAATTTTTTGATTACCTCCGTGAAAAATTTTTCTCTCTTCTATCTAATTAAGGAATTATAACATTGCTTACTTGTTACTGTGTCTTGCTAATACTGTGTCGTTATTGTGTGTCGTTATTATTGTGGTTGTTCATCTGATATTATGAAGGAATTGATGAATCACTCATAGAAATTCTCTGCGCTTATTTACCCGATGTACAGAATATATTTTTTCATTTATCTGTTTATTAAGAAGGAAAATTCTGCGTGTTTAAATTTATGCGGATTAATTTTCTCTGCGCTATAATTTTAAATTAGTTTAAATATTTTTCATGTCATTATTAGACATGATTATTTTATTGATTGTTATTGTTCATGTTATAATTTATTAGGTATGACTAGAAATTTTCTCTATTACCGGTTTTTTTATCACGATTTTGTTTTATTTGTTTTAATACGTAAATTGAAGGAAATTGGTTTAAAGAGATTTAATGTTTTTAATTGAATTTTCTTCGTGGAATCGACAAAGTCGTTTTATAAAAATTATTAATACATGAAAAATAAAACACTACAATTTTTATCTAGTTACGCATTAATTATAATTAGTATCTTTGTTATGTTAGGGGATCGGACAATAATAAATCAAATGCCAGTTCAAATTATCAATAATCCTCAAATGCGAACATGCCCAATCAACGATGAAAAGTCGTTTTGAGTAATTAACATTACAATTTATTCGATCTCTTACAATTACTTTGATTTTTGATATACACAATTATTTTCATTGTAAATCTTTAAATTGTTAATTGATATTTTAATTGGTAAGCTTGTACAGATAAAATTATTTGTTTTTATTGTTGAAAATATTGTTAGAGTGCAGACTGAGTTCCAAAAGCCTAGTGTAAATATCTAATGTATCAATCATCCGCCAATTCTGTTCAAACTCAAACCAAATGTGATCTGCCATTCATTCTGTGTGTCGTGCCTTTAATCAATTTATCAAGACTATTTTACGATCAGTTTAATATTTGATTTTTTGACATTTAATTACGATAGAATTTTACAATTGATTCCCTATTATTGAAAAGTTATTGAATGATATCTAATTATATTTTATTTTTTATGGTAAAAGAAGACGAGGGTTAATTAAAGTTTGATGGTATAAAAATTAACTAGATAATAAAATACCGAAAATTAAAGGCATTGAATAATAATTATTAAAGAAATATATAGGTATATATAACAGAAAGATAATAAAAATGCAAAAAAGATAATTAAGAAAAGCGAATTTACGCGATTAAAGGTTGATGAAAACCACCATCATAGCAGACCACACGTTAACAAGGGTATAATAAATTGAGCCAAATTCCAGCACCACACACAATATTCTGAGCAGAATTTCTAATTCGAACTCTAGTTACTAATAACGGCCATGTTATAATCTAAATTACTATTATATTAATTCAAGCTATTAATAAAATTTTATTTAGACAAAATCACAGTTCGTCGAATTCAATCCTATATTAAATTTTAAAGAAAGACCTTCAGATAATAATTGCCTATTATCAAATTCAGTGCTACTATTGTTTCATTTTTTTTATCTGGAGCTGTCATGTTTTAAATCTAGTCCAAATGTGTGACAGTCATATTAGCTGTCATTATTCATTATTTCATTAAATGCCCACTGAAAACAATTTTTAGAAGTTAAAATCTAAGAAAATATTATGACAAACTTAAATAAATTTCGTTTGTTATCGGTTTTGTATGTAGCCCTTTTAATTTTTCTTTTATTGAGATGGATCTTCTTTGAACAAAACTTTCTTTTCTGTTTTTCTAAACTATACATGTCTGGTCTATGTGAAAATATTTTAAACATGTTTAAAATCATTGTCAGCTCGATTGTCCAGACCATAACTACGGTCTTTAATCACGCACTTTTAGTGTATATGTCACCCGAGTAGTTTCTGTTATAGAAAACAAAATTTCTCAAAATTTTTCCGTGGCCCCTGTTGTTATAGAAGCTTAACCAAATTATAACATCTTTCCGAAATACTGGTTGGCCGGTTAAAAGGATGGGTCGTTTTAAAAATTGAAAAGCAATGTTTTCACAAGTTAATATCGCTTCTAAACTGATTGACTTAAAAGCATCATCGATTACCTAAAGACACTACGCAGTCCGTTTCTCCTCTTGTCGATTTATATACCCATCAATGCTAAAATCGAAATATCGGCTATAGTTATTAATGTATTTATCTGGTATTAGTCTGTTCATGATTGCATCCATGTGGAAGGTCATCATGCTATCTGTGATTATACCAGTAAAATTATTGAAATGATCCATTGAAGAATCCAGTAGAAATTTATTTAAATAAACAAATTATTGAAACAAATACATTCTTAAAGATGTTTGAATATGGCCTTTCTTGATCACACTCATTTTAAATTAAAAATTATAAACATTAATATCTATATATAAATATTATAGGATATTTATGAGTAAAAAAAGTTTTGCACATAAGAATGATTAAAAGAGAACTTTAAATAAATCAAGATATCTAATTGCTTCAATAAATTTAATGTATGAAAGAAAACAAATTAGGTCCAAGTTTCAGTCTACACGACATTGAAATATATTAAAACTAGAAATTAAAAGTAATCTTGATAAAAAATCGTTAAAATTCAGAGATCCTCATTAGTACGAAGACAAAGAATTCGATTTTCCTTTACTTTTGCATTTGCGAAAGCCATTTATTCAAAGGTAGCATTTTCTTAATCAGTAATATAAATTAATTTGATAAATTATTTTTATTAATTTTATTGGCGGAATTTGCAAAATTCGGTGCGCTCCAAAAGACATCGGTTGAAGTAATACTGGTGAGTGTATCGGAATCTGTCGGCAACGTGTATTTATCCTGCTTTTGCACCATGACTAATTGATTGGGAATCTCAGATTGTGAATCTAAAATACTTTTCATTCTTTCAGAATTTGCAAATAGATTTTCAGGATTTTCCAAATGCAGTCTCGTTCTGATTTTTCCGAAAAAACGTTTAAAAAAATCAGGTACTACTCCGATATCATTGTCCTCAGAATAGCTTGGTGGTAGATGGTGGTCGACAGAATTCGTTGGTTGGTAGGTGTTTTGATATTTTGGAGGACTGTTTGGTATATTTTCGGGTGTCAAATTGTTTTCCGATGATCGACGACCAATTGAGAACGATTGAAAAAATTGAGTTCCATTTCTTCCACCGATTGATGTACCTGTTACGGAACCGAGAAGCACATGACTACGTCGAATGAGAAACAATCTTCTTTGTTCCAATAAACAAGGTGTAATCTTCAATAAAACCCACCCCAAAACAAAAACCGTACATGATAGAATCAAAGACGGTATCAAAATATGATGTACGAATTGAGAATGACAAGCTAATTGAGACTCATCAGTATCGCGATCGGGACAATTATTCCATCCATCGCATTTAAAATGATTGGAAACACATATATTATATTCCTTATAACCATCTTCACATTTGAGATAATCGCTACCGACAGTACTTGGTGAACAAAAATAGCCAGGATTGATGACAAAGATTAGATTTGTTCGACTAGGTCCTATCATTTTCAAATCGACATTTAATTTATCATCCCAATGGAAATTACGTTCGGTTAACAATGCCGATACGAACATATTTCTGAATACCATATCGGTATCAAAAATTTTGAATTGAAATAAACCCTTCCCAGGAGTGGAAAATAAAAGTGCAGCAACATTCTTATTTTGACCCAACGATAACGTTTCAAACAATTGCAAATTAAATAAAATCACATCGTAAGACTTCATACTTTTCGAAACGAATGTAAATCTACACGAATTCTCTACCAGTTGATTATTATGAAACGATCCATTGATGACCAAGGCATTATATAAATCCAAATTGATAAATGTTAACGTATTGTTACATTTTCTAAGATTAAAAAGTTGATAATTAGCATTTCCAGGAAATATCAGCCCAACTAACGATAGAAAAAAGTAAATCGAGAATAAATTAAGATTCATTAACTATCCGTAAAAATAAACAAAAATCAAGTAGTTAAAATGTTTATTGATTGAAAAATCGATAATTTAATAACCGACAATATTGCTAAGAATACATCACGTATGTCTCATAATTTTTCAAATTTTTTTGTATAAATTTTTTGAATAACAGTATTAATGTTTAATTATCAATAATTCCTAAAATAATCATGTAATAAGTACAGCTTTAAGAAGATTGAAATTCTGGCTTAATTAGATTTGTTACGTTAGCAGGCCGGACAGCAAAATGCAATCCTTTTAAAGTTATCAACAAGTATCAAAAAACAATTCTCAAAAGTCACCAACAAACCGCAATTTTTGAATACTTGAACCAACCAACAGTAAAGGACTCACATTAGTAATAAATATTAAAGGCATAACCCTAACAGATTATGTGCAGTTGTAGCTGTGAATGACAGATCGAGAGAGCACCAAAACAATTCCAATAAATCTTTTATTCGAAATGATAAATAATAAAAACCGATGTGATTTTAAAATATGTACTCAGTGATATAATTTAAAAATATATTAAACAACAATACTATCGACGGCGACTATAAAGTATTCGACTATGAAGATAACAGAAGAAGTCATTTAATTTAATAAATCGTAATACTAATAGCAATTATTATGTCAATTTTTTGTGATTTCAGTTCTGAATTTATTCAGTATTTATTCTAATCTTTCAAGTGTTATTGGTTCTTATACTAGATTGTCGGGAGAAATAGGTATTTCCTTAGGAAATTTTCTCAAGTTGTTACGACAGCCTGTCTGGTTGTCATTGGACAACCCAATACATAGTATTTGAAGTTAGATAAATTGACGACAATTTCGAATTGAAAATAACAATCAGAAAGTTATGATTTGACGACATTTATTATTATCACTGAAATCCCCATACCTTATAGCATCAGGAAAATCATTTACAAAAGACAACTGCGAATGAAATTTGTATTATGGAACATTGTAGTCAAATAGTCTTTGTCGTGTTCTTCATCTACAACTAACTTTCTAAATCTTTTTCATATAAATTATTGAAATCCTCTATTTTCATTACCTGTGCTAACTCACATTTCAAAAATTCTCACGTTTTTATTGAGGACAAGAGACCTTATCTATAACATGTATTGATCATAAAATTTTAATCTTATGTGCTACCATTTTTTGCAGAATTTCCAACTGTTCAGTATTGAGTGAGTTCTCATATCCATTATTTTATTTTTTAAAATTTCCTGTAGATCTGAACCTCAACTAATTTCTTATGTCAGAACAGTAACAGTCTTCTCTAATTGCATTACAGATCCATTTTCAGATCCACTCTCAGCCTTTGGAATGAAGAAAAATTAATATTTCTTTAAACATGAGTTTTGGAAACAACATTACCTGCACTTTAGATTGAATAAATTATTAATTCTGTTATAATATATTTCTAAATACTCTCGTCCATATTAATAAATTGCCAAAAATGAAACAGAAAGCAAATAATAAATTAATTAAACAAGCAGTAATAATAATAATATTACTAATAATAAAAATCATAATTATTTTCACACAAATAAATAACACATCTACACTTATACAGAGGAGGAGTGGGAGCACAAATTAGTGATGTGATCAACATTTATTTATCATTATTGAAAATTTTCACAGTACCATCAATAAAACTGAATGATATGTTCCTGAAAACATTCGACAAATCGTAACATATGTTTCTATTTATCAAAGTACTACGACACGATAAACACACACACACACACTCACATAATATTTGCGCACTGAATTTCATCAATCATCTACCAGTCCAAATAGTGGCAATTTATGGTGCTACTTAAGGAGATAAACAATTTATAAAATGCACATCTCGGAAATTTATCACTTTGATTGTGTTCCTTATTTTTAATATTGTTAAATTATAGTGATAATAATAATAACAATAATAAAAATAAAAACAAAATATTAATCAGCATAAAATTTAAATGAAATTAAAAATTATAATGATAATAATATTAATAAGACCATATTTTTGAAATTATAGACCACATAAGTGTTCACGCACTGTGAGTATATCCGCTATATTTAGAATATTATTCATGCAAGCTTTGTTTTCATTAGCCGTATTTGTAACACGTATTACTATTATTAAAACAAGAATAATCACATGTTTGATTATTATAGTTTCATTAAGCTAATATTGATTTATAAATTAATTATTAAATTTTTGTCAGTAATGATTTTATTGTTTAAATCACAAATAATGCAACCAAAAGATCGTACTCAGTATACTACTGGATTGTCTGCAATTGGAAAGATGTTACTCATGAATGTACCAAGAGTAGGTTAGGGTCTCAAATAAGTTTAAAATCGATCAGAAAACTAATGAAGGCAGTGACTTGGAATTAGATAATATATTGACAGAATATGGTGATATTTTTCACATTTCTCACGATGATCCCCACGGAGAATTTGATGGCTTTTAATAAAACAATTTTCAATAATACAATTTTTTTAAAATACAATTTAACTATTTTATAAAACCTTGGATTCAAATTAAAGCTTTAAATAATTATTTGGCTTAGAAAATTTCTTAAATAGAATACACCTTAAAAATTTCCAAGATTTCCGTTTAGTCTTCAAATAATTCGAGATGTATTGATAATAATAATAACTATTATTGTGAGAATTTTTTGTTGAATTAAGTTTTTAAAGATTTGATTTGATATAAAGTTTAATTTTATATAAAATTATATTTATTTGCTTATGTAATTATTTTAAAATATATAATTTGGTATTGTGCCTCTTTAGTTCATTATCGATGTGTTCTTTATAAAATAGTAGCGGCTTCATGGCGATCTCGCATCTGGATTCGATTCTGAGAAGATCACTGACTGAAAATTATGAAAAAGAAGGACGATTTTGAGACAATATAGACTTAAATTATGACGTTTCCGTTTCCCACTAGTAGATTATATCTGAGGGGGAACTGGTGCTCTGATTTATAATGGATAAATCTCTGTAAATTTCATATCTTTATTTCACAGACAAAATTCCATGAGCAGCAAAAATAATTTCATAACAACAATTCAAATATGCTGTTCAATAGCTCGTCAAAAGTATCACGCAAAATAGGATTGATTAAAACAAAGGAATGATTATAAATAGAATCACAATGTCTATTATTTATAATTACGATATCGACTAATGAGGACTTTATGTTACTGATTCGAATCGGACAGTGATAATGATAATGTGATGAGGAAATTTGTCAAGCTATTGGAAATTTTTCTAATGACATCGACTTTAAATAGGCAGAGATTTGGCCACTAGAATATTTCGATGTCCTTTATCAAACAGTGTCAATAATTTGTGATAAGATAACGATAATTAATTTAACTTGCCAGCTCATCGTCAGCCCAATCCCACTCACGTTCAACTTTCAAATTCCTATCCAATAATCCATTAAAATATTTTTTTTTATCTTGAATCGAAAAATATTATAAAGACCAACAGCTAATATTCCTTGACCAATTCATTGAAACTTTTGCTGTTGAAATTTGTGGATTTTATTTATCTCGGCAAAAAGATCCTTTTCATGGCATCTCCTTCTTATTATATTAATTTTATTATTATTAATAATTATTATCAATATTTTATATATTTTATATTAATTTTATAATATTAATTATACTACTATTACTACTACTAATAATTATTATCATTAATATTTTGTATATTTTACATTGTTTTGAGTCTAAAACCTTTTGTTATTTAAATTATAAAAATAATATTTCGATAAATCTTGAATCAAAATTTTATTATTAATTATATAAATTATAATTAATAAGGTTAAATAAAAACTATCAAAAATTTGAATAGCTTATTTCTTATATAACCCAATGGGTTTAATAAAAAATCCAGTTATAGCATTGGGGTTGGGGTTTCTCAACCTTCAATTTAATTACTGCCGACAATAGTACTATTCAGTTCTTCAACATTTAATTAACCAGTTAACCACTATCAATTTAATCCAAAATATAAGGTGACAAGTAGATTAAGTTACGATCAATAAAATTCTCAGGACTTTTGTTTGAGAACATAAGATCACCTATCAATCTGGTATAATGCACTCTCGATTAATTAAAGATTGGCATTTAATTTATTATATTAATTATACTGTTAGTTGCAAAAATTTCTCTATTCTTGAGATTTAAATCGGAAACATG